>SKCR01016393.1:0-134001 GCA_019454045.1 Zanthoxylum bungeanum | reverse complement strand
CTAAATTCGATCAATGTAAGTATTCCGCAACTTTCTTGATTATTTCACACAATAATCACGCTTAGAGATCCTGTGACATGTCTAGGACACTTACAATGGTATCAGAGCGATCTAAGCATGATTTGAAAATCTAGGGTTTATGGACTTTAATTTGGGTTTTTTGGCTTGGAGCTTGATTTGCCTAAATTGATGATTGGGTTATTTTTATATGATGTTCAATTGGATTTGTGCATCTTTGATTTTGTGAAAAATTGATTAGATAAAAAATCCCCAAAATCCATGCTTGGCCGATTACTACCCTAGGAGAGCTCATGGTTAATTTTTTGAATTAGACAATTGGATATGTTGATTCACATGAAATTGAATGTTAATTGTTGATTTAATTAGATTGAAATCAAAATTGGATGTTAATTTCATGTATTACCATAAGTATGAAGCATGTTGGAATGGATTGATTGTGCTTTAATTTGTGTTGGACATGAATTAGATGTTAAGCATGATTAATTAGATTAATTAGTGTTTTGGAAATACTAGATTAATTAATTCATTGTGTTAATTACACATCCATTGAATTAATGTTTAATTTGGAATCATATATTAATTTAATTTTTTATAATTGGGCTAATGGGCTTGGTTGGGCCAAATTTTAGTCTTGAATTATATTTGGGCCTAAACCATTTCCATAAAATCCAAAATATGACAATTGGGCCTTTAATAAATTAATTGGGCCTAATGGACCAAAATTGATTCTATGGCATAAGGTGATTCCTATTGGGCCTAGGCATTATGGGTTAGATCCATTTTGGCCAAAAGCCCAAGCCTAAAGAATTAATTAAAAGCCCATTGGACTTTAATTGAATAGTATTGGATACTAATTGGGCCTTTGAGACCCATTAAGATTGGATTTGGAACCCAAGTCTTTAAGGCACATAAAAGGTGTAATTATTTAATTTGAAATTAAATATGAATTAGTATTGGATACAATTTAAATTGGATTTAAAATTGTAGTTTGATATAATTCAAGAATACGTACTTTGAGTATTTATTGTTAAACGAGTTTGACTCGCGCAAATCAAATCGTTGTATGAACATTGGATGGTCATTAATCAAAGATTAATTAATTGGATTAGATTGATTGAATAACATGCTTTGTGTGAATACTTGGATGTATTATATGAATAATGTATATCGGATGGATATTAGATGAGTGAGGGCAATTTTGGAAATTGTTGTAATAAATTTAGAATTTATTAAATTGGACCTGCGTGTCCAGCCTATTATCTCCTTATCTCGTTGTATTTCTCTTCTCACCAATTCCCTTCAATGTAAATGAGAATTCTTTAGAAGTATTATGTAATTGGGTAGAAGTAAGAATAGTGCTAGCGGAGAGAGGAAAATGGAGAGATTTGTTCTAGGAACAATTTGTTGTATATCCATCCGCATATCATTATTAATTATTTCGCGCCTTATTATAATTTTAGAATGCATGATTAAGGGTGTATGATGAGACATAATTAAAGATAATAAATTGGTTGTCAAATCGCGACAAAAACCCTAATTTTATATTAAGCGTTTTTCCTTCAATTGAGTGATTCTCTCTCAAGATCCAAGATTGGCATTGGTTTGTTGGCCAAAGTCAAGACATTTGTCCATCGCGGATGTGTTTGAATCACGAAAGCTTTGTTCCATATCATACATCTTGGGCAAGTTGTGATTTGTTGGCCAAAGTCAAGGTCACTTCTTGTTCATCGACCTCGATTATGAAGCTTTCCCACTGTCAATGGGTCACGCTTAACTGGTTTCATTAATCTTGTTGAGCCAAAACCAAGGCTTAGTTGATTCAGAGGAAAAAGGTTAGGGAATATATTGGATATATTGGCATATATTGGATATATGTTTTGGACTTGGAGGTCCACCTACTGGATCTAGGAATTGGATGGGATCCAATTGATCTTAGAGGTCTACCTAGTTAAGTTTCATACAACTTGTTGGCCAAAGTCAAGGTTGTGTGTTATTTAACGGGATCCTAGCCCACTAGGAAATTAGGTTTCTCGAGTACTCCACAGAGGTTAGAGGCTCGCCGAAAAATAGTGGGAGGCAAGTATTAAATTTGTAATTTCGTTTAAATACTTGCCAATACGCGCTCATTTCATTTTTCGTCATTAATTATATATATATATATATATATATATATTAGTTAGACTAATATTCAATTGATGTTTTAATTTAACAGTTGGACTGTATTTAAACTACTCATCTGTAGTTGGTTATATAATTGGATTATAGTAATCAATGCATTGAATGTAACCGATCAATTGTAGTTGATTATATAGTTAGACTATAGTAATCATTATATTCGATTGTACCCGAAATCGTTGATTAAATAGTTGGACTATTGCAATCAAGATGACTGAAAGATTATCGTTTAGAACATAATCCTGGGTGAAAATGTCTTTAACGGCTTTAATTTTCAGATTGGGAATAGAACCTCACGATAGTCCTGTGAGCTGAGAAGTTATTCTATTTGATAGAGAAACCTCTCGAGCATGAGCCCGGAGTTGAACGAATAGTAGAGCATGAGCTTAGGAATACTCATTGTGATGATAACTTTAGTGCTCAATCCGTTATGAACAGCCAGAGCTTCTTAAAATGACATATCCCAAGTTGTCTGCCTAAACTGTGGCAAACGGGGTCACTAGAAGTGTGACTGCCGTATGGACAAGGCATACATGTAGGAAATGAAGGAGGAGACAAGGTTTCGGCTTCAAGAATGTTTGTTATGAACATGTTCACTACTGGTTTTAAAATTAGATTTTTGATACTAGATGTGGTACATAAATATATGTATTGATGTTCAGGATCTGCTGATGAGCATGATGCTGGCTTCAGATGAGATCGACCTATGAGTCGGAAAATGACATATTTGTTGTTTTGGCCATAGAAACCTAAGTTTTGGAACTGTCATTTGGGCATATACTTAAATTAGGAGACTGTTATAATGTATCTAGTTTGACTAGAAACATTATCTCTATATCTAGTTTAACCAGTTGCGGGTATACCTTTATATTCCGAAACACCGGGTGTTTTTGTTTATAAAGATGATATCGAGATATCTACATTAGATGTAAATAACGGTCTTTATATTCTGAATATAAATGAATCTCAAACATATAACATGACAAACAAATAGCTCAAATTGAGTAAATCTGTTGAGACTTAAAAGTGGCATTGTAGTCTAGGACACATTAACAAGACTCGTATATCCACACTTTCGAAGAGTGGATACTAGGACAGATTTGATTCTAATTCAAATGATGTCTATGAATCTAGTTTATTAGGCAAAGTGCCTAAAACGCCTTTTACTTGGTAAAAGTGAAAGTGCCACCGATCTGTTAGCCCTCATTCATAGTGACGTAAGTGGGCCCATTGTAGGACACAGAAATCGGCGACGCTGTTCGGGTCGCGGCCTAGTTGGGAGTACGGAGTAGCCCGCAGAGGACTAAACCGGAGAATAATGGAGTCGCCACCCGGTGTGAACAGGGAATATGTGATTTAAGGCCGCACTCACCCCTCGCAAGGGAAGACCTCAAACCGTTGGGTTCAGAATGGTCCCTTACTTATGTCACTTGTAACGATATGATTTGTGCAATAAATTAACCGAATCTACTCAATATGTATGCTCGAAGATAACTTAGATCTAGTCCACATTCATCAAAATAAATCCTATGACTAAGTTCGCATGCTTTGAAAATAAGTCATTATAACGGCAAGCATATAATATCACACAATGAGCATGTTGAATCTTTCAACGCAAAGAACAAATAAATAATTACTTCAAAATAAAAGCAAACTGAATTACTAATGCAAAATCAAAGAACTAAATCATGCATAACAAAATAATATAATCATACTTAAAAATAAACAATAAACAAGTCTAAATCATGCTTAAAGAATAAATAATCTACTAATCAATCTAATCATGCTCGAATACAAAGTTTGGATGAAACGAATTACGTGTCTTTCAAGCGGTACGTGGCATTATATCCCGAGTGCAAACCGCAATACGTCTATTTGGAATCGGCTACGGAATTTACGTCCGGATTTCCATCCGATATACCACAAAAGGGAACACGCATTCCGTTCATCCGGAACTCACATCATGCCTCAATAAACGACTCTCATGCGATAATATATTAAAATAAATAAAAGAAACGAAAGAGATAAATAAAGAAGGTACCCTCAGGTCTAACCTCTTTTGTCGTCTTTCGAAAGCGTGTTACACGGCCGTCGGAAGGGTTGATGTTCCGTAACTTTTCTGGTTCACTAATCCAACGTTTTTCCTCGCTGTTTCGCTGTTTGAGCTGCTGTTTTTACTCCGTTTTGGGGCGAATTCTGGACTGTTTTGGGCAGTTATTTAGGGTGCAGTTCGGCAGTTTGTGGAACAGTTTCGGGATAGTTTTTTTTAGGGTGCAGTTCGAGACTGTTTTAGACAGTTTTTAGGCAGTTTTGGAAGGGTTTGTGGCCAGTTTTTGTGCAGTTTGCGGACTGTTTTTTCACTGTTTGGCTTCTCGGTTTGAAGGGTATGGCTGATTGAAGGGGGCGTTTATGCGTTGAGCAGTTTGCTTGGGTGTTTATTCGGTCAGGTTTAATCGGTGATGATGATGATATTTGTTGCCTACGTGTGCATGCGTGAGCAGAGTTTGGTGGCTTCTTGGACGTGAGTCGGTTGGTGAGGGGGGCATGCGTGGCTAAAGGATTTTTGGCTTATGAAGGCTATTTGGTCAGTACGTGTGAGGGATTGATGAAGTTGGCGTGATGGCTTGCAAATTGAGTGGGCAGTTATAAGGGTTGGGGACGTGTTTTTGTTCCTGGTTCACATGAAATATTTAGGTTTTTTTTTGTATTTGTTTTGTGGATCAGTTTACGTGTATAAAGGCTATAGAGTTGAGGGGAAGTTGATGATGGGGAGGGTATGTATTGTCGATGTGGGATTGAGAAGGAAGATAAGGACGTGCATGTGTGTGTTGAAGGAATGTGAGGGGTCTTTATGGTGCCATTGTCATGGCTTTTGTGAGAGGCTACTAGGTGTCAACTTGTTTGTGCATTTAGGTGCTATATGTCTGCATGGTGTGGCCTGTGAGTGGGCGTGAGAGGGTTGATTGAGGCGCTGAGTGTTGAAGGGTTAGGGGGCGATGTGGGATCTTTGGCACCGTGTTAAAGGGGCAGATTTGGCCTGATGAATGGCTTACGTTTCTGTGTGGAGGGGGGCTTTAAGGTTTGTTGTCAATTTTTGTTAGGTTCTGTTGTGATTAAACACACACGAATAGAGGTGATTGGAGAGAAAACTCTTCTTTTATATTACAAACAAAAGAATTACAAAGCTTTATAACCCAAGCTTTACAAAAAACTCTCACACCACTTTACTATCTATTCTCACTCAATTTCGGATTTCTGGGATGCTAATAATAACATGAATGAAGGGCTCTTTTATAGTGTTCAAAGGCGTGTGCTACAGTGCACACGCCTTGGTGGTTGGCAAAACGTGTAAACACGTTTTGCCAACTTTCACTGCTGTCATGCATGCAATTGCATGCTTTCGGCGCCTGCCTCAAAGCTGTCTTCAACAATCTCCCCCTCGGTGAAGATTTGCTCCAAAATCTGAGCCGACCATCAATCACCCAAATCGGATCCTCAAAAGGATCCTCCCTGGCTGCATCTGTATGACTGCCTACGTACCCTGAATTGGGATCAAGCCAATCGTAGTTCTCTGAATATCCCCACTCTGACTATGTGGAGAGTTGTGTCATCCCAGCTATGGTACGACAGATTTCAAGCTTCTCCTTTGGTAAAATCTTCGTGAACATATCGACACCGTTGTCGTCGGTGTGAATTTTCCTGAGTTCTAACAGCCTTAAGCTCAGGACGTCCGGTATCCAGTGATACCTCACATCGATATATTTTGACCTCGAATGAAAGGTGGAATTTTTACCAAGATAGATAGCGCTCTGGCTATCGCAGTACAAAATGTACTTCTCCTGCTTGAAACCCAATTCCTGAACGAATGTCTTCATCCACAGCAATTCCTTGCAAGCTTCTGTAACTGCAATGAATTCTACCTCTGTTGTAGAAAGTGCAACACACCTCTGCAACCTCGACTGCCATGCCACAGCTCCTCCTGAGAGAGTAATCAGATACCCCGAAGTAGACTTTTGGAATCCACATCTCCTGCCATATCTGAATCGGTGTAGCCTATCAACACTGGTTCACTGCTTCCAAAACATAATCAATCTTGGATGTGCCTCGAAGATACCGCATGATCCATTTGATCGCATTCCAGTGTTCCCGTCCTGGGTTGACATAACCGGCTGACCAATCCAACTGTGTGTGCTAAGTCTGGCCTCGTGCACACCATGTCATACATAAGACTTCCCACTGCTGAGGTGTATGGAACCTGTTTCATTTCCTCATTCTCTGTCTCAGTAGAGGGACTCTGTTGTGTACTCAATCTAAAGTGTGGTAGCAAGAGGAGTGCTAACCGCTTTAGCCTTGTCCATATGGAATCTCTGAAGTACCTTCTAGATGTACTCCTCTTGTGACAAGTATAACCTCCTGGCTTTCCGATCACGGCCGATCCTGATGCCAAGAATCTGTTTAGCTGGCCCCAAGTCTTTCATCTCAAAAGACTTATTCAGTTGCTGCTTCAAATTATCAATCCTCGATTGATTCCGGCCAACTATCAACATATCATCTACATACAGCAGTAAGATGATAAAGTCATCGTCAGAAAATTTCTGAACGAAAACACAATGGTCTGAAGTAGTCTTCTTGTATCCCTGCTCCCCCATAACTGACTCAAACTTCACGTACCACTGTCTCGGTGCCTGTTTCAAACCGTAAAGGCTTTTCCTGAGTCTGCACACATAGTCCTATTTTCCTCTGACTCTGAAGCCTTCTGGTTGCTCCATGTAAATTTCTTCTTCCAGATCCCCGTGAAGAAATGCGGTCTTGACATCCATCTGCTCAACTTCCAGGTCGAGGCTTGCTGCTAAGCTGAGTACCACTCTGATGGATGACATCTTCACAACTGGAGAGAAGATTTCATCGAAGTCAATGCCTTTCCTCTGATTGAATCCCTTGACAACTAGTTTGGCTTTGTACCGGGGTTGTGAAGTATGCTCCTGTTGCTTCACTCTGTACACCCATTTGTTCTTCAAAGCCCTTTTGCCTCTTGGCAATTTCACCAACTCAAAAGTGTGATTGTCATGCAAAGATTTCATCTCATCTTGCATGGCTTCCTCCCACTTTTCTCTGTTCTCTGTTTCCACAGCCTCCTGGTAGCTCTCGGGTTCTCCCCCGTCAGTAAGCAGCACATACTCATATGCAGAGTATTTGGTTGAAGGTCGCCTCTCTCTGTCAGACCTTCTCTATGGAACTGTTGGTGTAGCTTCTGGTACTGGTGGTGTTGATCATGATCATCTCTGGGAGCTTCATCACCTGTACCCTCCTGTCTGGGAACCTCATCTTCAACTCATACTGGCACCGGTGTATGAGGTTCTGGATTCACATTTCTGTATTGCTGGGGCATTGTCTTCATCTCCTTTCGGATATCTTCTATGGTTTGGTCTTCAACAAAGACAACATCTCGGCTCCTGACGATCTTCTTCTCCACAGGATCATACAGTTTATAGCCGAAATCATCCTGACCATAGCCAATAAAGACACACTGTTGTGTCTTTGCATCAAGCTTGGATCTCTCGTCCTTTGGGATGTGTACATAAGCTTTGCACCCAAAGACATGCAAGTGTTGGTATGACACTTCTTTACCTGTCCAGGCTTGGTTAGGAACATTACCTTTCAGTGTGACCGCTGGGGACATGTTCAAAACATGTACTGCTGTGTTGAGTGCCTCCCCCCAAAATGTCTTCGGTAGCTTGGCTTATGACAGCAAGCTTCTGACCCTTTCGCACAAGGTTCTGTTCATCCTCTCAGCTAGGCCATTCAGCTGAGGTGTCTTCGGAGGTGTCGTTTGATGTCGGATTCCTTGCATGCTTGCAGTACTGATCAAACGGACCTCTGTATTCTCCACCATTGTTTATTCTGATGCATTTGAGTTTCTTACCGGTTTCTCTCTCTCCACCAGGGCGTGAAACTCCTGAATGAACACTCCCAACACTTGATCTTTTCTCTTCAAGGTGTATGCCCAGATCTTCCTTGAATGATCATCAATAAATGTCACAAAATAAAGTGACCCACCAAGTGTTCGTGTCTGCATCGAACCGCATACATCTGAATGTATGAGGTCAAGTACCTCCGGTTTCTGTTGAGGCGGGGAGCTCTGGAAGGACACTCTGTTCTGCTTTCTAGCCATGCAGTGTTCACACTTCTGTAAGTGTGAGTTCTTCAATTCCGGAAGAACATTTTGCCTGCATAGTATCTCCATCCCCGTTTGACTCATGTGACCGAGCTTTTTATGCCACAGCTCGGCTGTCTCATTGCTGTTGACTGTATTTATGCTACTATTTGAAAGCTTAGCATGCATCAAATACAGAGTTGAATCTTTCTTACCTCGTGCCATGACCATTGAACTTTAGTGAGCTTCCATCATCCGTCACTAAAGGTGCTGCAGAAACCTTCATCATCCAGCTTGCCTGTTGAGATCAGGTTTAACCGGATGTCAGGGATGTGCTTGACTCCCTTCAACACTAGCCTTGCCCCGTTCTCTGTTTCAAGGCAGATGTCTCCAATACCGACGGCTTTGGACTGTCCGTCATTCCCCATCCTTACAGCACTGTAGTCCCCTGGTGTGTAAGATGAAAAGAAGTCTCTGCGAGATGTGGCGTGTATGGAGGCGCCACTATCTATCACCCAACTGGTCTCGTGGCTGGCAAGATTCACAACATCTTCTTCATATATAATATGAAATTCTTTGGAGGTCTTTTCGGTGGTAGTGGCAACTCTTTCTTGATTAGAGTCTCCATCTCTCCTGGACTGCTCGTTCTTCAGTTTGTAGCAATCCCGCTTCATATGGCCTTTCTTTTTGCAGTGATAGCACTCAATATCTCTAGTTCTTGATTTCCCCCGGTTCTTGTCTGATTTACCTGGGCCTCGGCTTTTACTCCTCCCCCTTCTGGTGTTCTTTTCTGTCACTAGAGCTTCTGAGGTTGAGGCTGATGCTGACTCCTGCATTCTCGTCCTCTTTTCTTCCTCGAAGATCCTGGTCTTTGCCATCTCCATAGTGACTTTCCCATCTGCGGCTGAATTGATCACCGTAGATCTGAACGTTTCCCAAGATTCTGGAAACGTATTAGGAGTATTAAGCCATTTATCTCATCTCCGAAGTCTATGCCCAATCCAGACAATTCCTTCATGGTTCCGAGGAAATCGTTGATATGGTCCGCCACTGCACTGCTGTACCTTCCTGGTATTTCAAACCCATCATTTTCTGATGTAGTACAACTTGTTGTTTCCAGTCTTTGCTCGAAAGTTTTCCTCCTCCAGCTTTCTCCATAAGTCACGTTGTAGGCATTGCATTTTCGCATGTGAAACCCGATGATGAGCCTCATTTGGAGGCACTACCTTTTGAGTCACGAAAGCCGCGGGAAACGGATATCGGAAAGGGAAATTCAGAATAAACAAGCTCACTGTCTTCGTTGGTGCTGCGTTCGCTACTTCGTTCGAACGGAAAACAGATTGCGGGTGTTCGTGTCGCGTTCGAGGGAGCGTTCGAACGGTGTCGGTAATTCTGGTTTTGCTGCTAGCCTCACACCCAGCCCATTTAGCTCCCCAAAGCCCATAAAACACATCCCAAATTAAATAAATAAATATTAATTTAAACATTAAACATTAAATAAATATTTAAACCATTTACCAATTAAATAAAATATTTACCAAAACTAAAAAAGAAGATATGCCTAATTAAAATCAATCCTAACCAATAAAGCCAATCATATATTTGACTTCCTAATCTATAAGATAATTACCAATATAAAATATTTGTATTCCTAAACCAACACAAATTAAATATTACAACTTCCTAATTTAAATATTTTGTCCCCCCTCAATCTTGTGTATACCTTTCTCATCTCTCCTAATTTGGAAACAAGATCTCTTCTTTGTGAGACAAGGTGAAACCCTAGACATCTTCTATATAAACAACCCCTAACCCAAGCCATTCCCCTACTTGACACAATAATTCACACCCAAACTCTCTCGAAATCTCTCTAGACTCTCTCTACACACCCAAGACTAAACAAACAAACAAAAAGAGAAAACACTTCACACATACACAAGAAAGAAAACAAAGAAACCACCACAAGCCACCACCCCCCATAGCCGAATCCAAAGCACCTACAACCACCTCCATAGCCGAATCCAGAAACACACCAAAACTCACCCTTAGCCGAACCCTAAAACACGCCTAAACAACCTCCTAGATTACCTTAAAACAGCAACCCAAATCCTTAAAAAACAGTAAATCAAAAAAACTGCATAGATAATCTTAAAAATAATCACATACAATGCACTAAGAACCCACACAAACTTGGAATAGTTCATTGAAACGTTTTGAAACAGGTGGCCCGTGCAGTGAGCAGCAAGACAGAGGCCGAATAGGAGCATAACGGAGTTCGAACCGCAAGCAAAAACGGCAACAAGCAGTGAGCTAGGACGCTGAACCAGTGGACCAGAAAAGTTGCGGAGCTTTACCCCTTCCGATCTTCGTGAAACGCGGAGTCCGAGAGACGGCTTAAAAGGTTAGACCTGAGGGTATCTTTCACACTTGTTTTCTTTTTCCGTATTATTTATTAAGTATTACTTGTATGATTGTCATGTTGAAATGCATGTTGTGGTCGTTGAGTAGATAAACATGCATGAATTATGAGATTTAATATGTTGTGGGTATTGGATGAATGAGAGAGATGTGTCAACTCTCGCGGTATATCGGATGGAAACCCGGACATAAATTTCATAGCCGATTCCGAATGGACGGTAATATGATCTGTACTCGGGCCACAACTCCACGTACCGCTTGGGTAAACGGCACCATCTTTCTTTTGTTGTGTTGTTTTTTGTTTATTTAGTTTTCTCTACTTGAATTCAAATGTTGTTTATTTATGCATGATTCAATCAAGCGCATGGGCTTAGTGAGTTAGTCCAAAGGTCCTCCATTTGGGAGACAAAGAGCCGAAAAGGCCACCTTTGTGACACTACTTCGCCGCGCCGGTTGATGTGTGTTCGGTTGGATGCGAGATACGTTCAATCGGGCATACTTAGTTTGATATTATTGAGTTTATCTTTTATGCATGGTTCAATCAAGCGCATGGGCTTAGTAAGTGGAATGAAATATCCCTTATGGGGAGGGGTTAAAACCCGTTACCACGATGTTTTGCCGCGCCGGTTGATGTGTGTTCAGATTGGATGTAAGATGTGTTCAATCGGGCATACTTGGTTGATATGATTGGTTCTATTTTTGTATGTGTGATGTGACGCGCATGGGCTTAGTATGTTGGTCTAAAGGTCCTCTCTTTGAGAGATCAAGAGCCCCAAAAGGCCACCTTTACTGTAGTACTTCGCCGCGCCCTTTATTTTGTGTTTATGTATTGCATCCCATTTCATGCATCAGGTCCGTTTCCGTTCGAACGCGTTTACGAACGCAACTCGAACGCGCATACATTTTGCCTTATCATGCATCAGGTCTCATTTCCGTTCGAACGCGTTAACAAACGCCATACGAACGTGAGCATTCTGTTTCATTTCCGTTCGAACGCGTTAACAAACGCCATACGAACGTGAGCATTCTGTTTCATTTCCGTTCGAACGCGTTAACAAACGCCATACGAACTTGAGCATTCTGTTCCATTTCCGTTCGAAGCGTTAACAAACGCCATACGAACGTGAGCATTCTGTTTCATTTCCGTTCGAACGCGTTTACGAACGCTACACGAACGCGCACCACTGAATGAGTCCCCTTCATTAGATTTCATGCATAGTTTTCCTAGTAGCTATCTCCACATGTATGAATGCAAATATGTTAATGTATTACAATTCGTATGCTTATGTCATGATAACATTTGAGTATTATTTCTTGCGGTATATCGGATGGAAACCCAGACGTAAATTCCGTAGCCGATTCCGAATGGACGGTAGTGCGGTCTGTACTTGGGCTACAATTCCACGTACCGCTTGGAAAAAGTGCCCATATGTGTGCTTGTATGGTTAATATGTGTGCTTGTGTTTTCTGAATGTGATATGCAAATAAAGTTGTATGTTCGTTGCTATTTGATATATGTTAAGCATGCAATTAAAAATGTGAGATATATGTGAAATGCGTACATAAGTTTATTTTGCATATGAGAATTTAGAAGCATGATACTCTTGGAAATAAGTGTTACTTAAGCTTGATTAAATTATTACATAAATCCTTTCATTACAAGTGACATAAGTAAGGGACCATTCCGAACCCAACGGTTTGAGGTCTTCCCTTGCGAGGGGTGAGTGCGGCCTTAAATCTTTGTCCCGGTTCACACCGGGTGGCGACTCCATGTTATTAGTCCTTCCCAACTAGGCCGCGAGCCTAGGAACGGCGTCGCCCAGGTTCTGTTGTCTACAGTCTGGCGACTCCACTGGGGATAGAAAAGTTGGCCCCGAAATATTGTCTTGTAATGTTTGGATTTATGTTTTAATTGACCATGTCTATAGTGGATAAAGTGGGGGGTTTAATCAAGGGCACTTTGAGGCTAGGTGATGGTTTGGTGTCTTCCTTCACTCACTACCTTTCTAGAAGGAAAAGCTGTGAGGACACCTATATGGCCATCTACTCGTAGCCTTGTGATGGACTAATTTGGAGGACTCGTTGTTTATTCCTGACACCAAGCGATAAGAGCCTAAGAGGCTTGGGTATTTAAGTGAGCCTCGCTCCACCTTCCTCTGGGGGAATCTACAACGGGAAATCCATTTGACAGTCCGTCACACACCATAGCTCATTGGCACGTACCTTAGTGTATAAAAAGGGGTGCGCTCACTTGGTCGCTCGAACCCTTGAGTGGGGAGACCTAGTTGTGGGCTATCCTTCGCCAGTGAGAGCCTTTGTCCATACTCTTGCAAATCCACCCATAGACTGGTTTGTATGGTTAAAGTAACAATTATTCCCTTGAGAATGTGCTTATGGACCATCCTCATTTGGATGCAGTTGGACTATTGTCAGAAATGCGGGCTTGCTGGGCCATTTAAACTGGGGCAAGTTCGTACCGTTATGACTATTAGGCCCAAGGCTTCTGAAATGTTGATGGGCCATTATGTAAAAAGTTATTATGTTATGTTTGCATTATCTCCCTTCTATGCTTATGTTTGGGAACATCACGTTTGGATCCATTTGGACCATTTGTCATGGGATATGGGCTTGTTGGGCCATTTAAACTGGGACAAGAACGTATTTCATGACTATTGGGCCAAAAGCGTCTAAGTGTTGATGGGCCACCTTGTGCTTGTTTTCGGAATTATCATTTGGATTTAGTTGGGCTATTTTGCCATAAGACATGAACTCGTTGGGCCATTTAGACTGGGACGGGTTCACCCTTATGACAGTTGTCCCAAAAGCTTCTAAAATGATAATAGGCCGATTTGTTTGAGAATTTTATTTGATTTAATATATGTTATATACTTCTTATGCATATCATGCATGCATGATATACCCTGTTAACATCCTCTGTGTCTTAAAAGACACCATAGATACCGTTTGGGTTAGAGAAGGAACCAGACTCACTAAAAGAACAAGTATGAGTGAATCCGATAATGAGGTGTCCAGTATGGATCAGTTAGAGAATGGTCTCGCCAAGATCACTGAACAGTTGCAGGCTTTGACTACTGCTATGGCTGGTATAGCTGGGTCTCGTGCCGGGTTCATTTCTGGGGATGTGAGGCAAGAGGAATCTCCGAACAGATTGGGGATGATATCCCCGCTTTTGATGATGATATGACAGAGTAGAGTATGCAGCAGGCAGAGTATCTGGGTCTCAGACAGAGTTACAGAAACTTCGGGATCAGGTTGAGTCGGTTACCCGCAAGATGAGGGGTAAGAATGAGGATTTGCTGGATTATGACACATTGACTTTTGAGGAACAGTTGCCTGCATAGTTCAAGATGCCAAATATGGCTAAGTTCAACGGGAATGGGGATCCGAGGGTGCATCTCCGACAGTTTGTATCAGTCATGAGTTCAGTTGGCTTATCTCAGCGCCAGGTACAGAAAATGTTGGAATGTCGCTTGAAGGAGCTCCCGTGGTATAGTACCACAGTTTGGAGAAGAAAGTAAAGGAAGATTGGAGGGAGTTGGCCGATGCTTTCCTGAAGCAATATGTCACTGACTTGGAGATCGATTTGTCACTCCGTGATCTGGAGAATGTTAAGCAGAAAACGGAGGAGAGTTTTAAGGAGTATGTGGACCGATGGAGGGGTCAATTATTGAAAATGCAGACTAGGCCTTCGGAGAAGGATCAGATCAAGATGATTATCAAGGGCACCAAGCCCTCCATTTACGGCAAGTTGAGGAGGATGACCTCCATGATTGCAGACTTTCGGCAGTTAGTTGAGGAAACTGTCATGGATATTGAGGAAGAAGAGGCCGAGAATAGAAAATTCTATGGTCTAAACAGGAGGCCCATTGGGGGAACATCGGGAACAAAGCCCGTTTCTGCTGAAATTGCTGCTATCCGGAACAGGCAGTTTTCCAACTTGGGAGGCCCCTGTCTAAGGTGCTAGAGAAATTGAAGAGGCAAGGGCTCTTGAAACCCTTGGATACCAAACCATTACCCAATCCCCTACCATCACATTATAACCTAAGCCTTTACTGCCACTTCCACCAACAAAAAGGCCATGACACCGACAACTGCGCCCGACTCCGCCATGAAATCCAAGACCTAATAGACTCCAAGAAAATACCCAACCCAGAAATAGAACAGCCCACACACAGAAACCCCTTACCCAACTACCGTGCCGTACCACCCACCAGCCTACATGATCAATTCTGGCCTCCCAGAAGACCTTGTCCTAAAATCCTTTCACCCTCAAGCCTTTTGCCTGGGAATCTGGGATAGTACTAGTGAGGATGAGTTGAGCAGAAGAAAAATTTTGGCTTGATTTCTCTAGCAGTGATGAGGAGGAGGAAGTAAGGGGAATGACACGTAGCGGTCGTTTTTACAATGATATGGCGGAAAAGGGTAAGGAAGTTTTGACAGATGGTAGAGAAGTAGAGAAGTTGAGACTACAGAAAATACTGAAGGGATGTAGTGCTGAGGCAATTGAGGAAGACTAGAGCACAAGTCAGTATCTGGGAACTATTATGTGCATCTCGGGAGCATAGACAGGCTATGGTTGAGGCCTTGAGCAAGATTGTGGTACCGGAGGATGCCAACCCCGCAATGTTTGTTGGGTCGGTTCAGAAAGAAGCTTTGCAGATATCATTTTTCTGAGGATGAACTCCCGGCGGAGGGGAGAAATCATAACAGGCCTCTTTTCATCAGGGCCGAGGTGAGGGGCAAGAAAACTTCATGTGTGATGGTGGATGACGGTTCGTCCATCAATGTGTGCCCGTTGAAAATTCTGGCAAGATTGGGTATGAAAGCAACAGACTTGGACCCCTCCAGTATGACTATTAAAGCTTATGATGACAGTAAGCGGGGAGTTGAGTTAGGGTACCTTTGTGGCTATGGTCAAGGTAGGGCCGATTGAAGATGAGGTTGAGTTAACAGTGCTGGACATCCCAGCCACTTTTGCTTTATTGTTGGGAAGGCCTTGGTTTCACAAACTTGGGGGCGTACCTTCCACTTTGCATCAGATGATCAAATTCCCGTATGAGGGAGAAGTTGTTACTATCCGGGCTGAGGTAGATAATGCCGTGGCTGCCTTGGAGATACAACCTTTCACGAGGTTTCAGGGTGTCAGCTACTTTTGAGGAATGGGTGGATCCTAGGGTGGCTAGGATTATGGAGAAGATGAAGTTTGAGCCAGGTAAAGGTTCAAAATTACCGGATTTCAGAGGACAGACTACTCGGAAAGGTTTGGGGTACAAATCTGACGAAGAAAAGCCAAAGGTCAAGAAAAGGGCCTGAGACTGATGGAGTGCTTTGTGAAAGCTTCAGGGTATCAAGGAGAGCCTGAACCTGTGAAAGTCAATGGGATTGTGGTACCTGGGTTTGAGATCTTCCAGGATTTGTTGGGTGAGAAACCATTGACTGGAAAAGCTGTGAAACAGAGATTTGGGAAGAAGAATTAATGAAGTTAGGAAGCCTGACTCTGGAAGAGG
The DNA here is from genome assembly GCA_019454045.1 of Zanthoxylum bungeanum. Classification (NCBI taxonomy): domain Eukaryota; kingdom Viridiplantae; phylum Streptophyta; class Magnoliopsida; order Sapindales; family Rutaceae; genus Zanthoxylum; species Zanthoxylum bungeanum. The sequence continues at coordinate 117,705 of SKCR01016393.1, read as the reverse complement.
ATGAGAAACTGAGGAAGACCTGATTGCAGAGGAAGAAGTGTCTCTAGATGATGAAGACATTTACCTTCCTGATTTGTTTGAATGTACTTCCGGATTATCCAATAATAAAGACATTTCTTTTGCTTACTTGCCTGAGTCATTTCCGTTTACTCTGCATGAATCAAGCATATTTGACATCAGTTCAGCCAGAACTATTGCATTTAACTTGGGTACACTTGAGAAACCCCAAAGAAATTTTAATTGCAAGTGAAGAAGTAACCTCTCAAAGAGAGGAGAAACTAGAAGAAGTGTTGGTCAGATATGCCAAAGTATTTGCTTGGTCCTATGAGGACATGCCCGGGGTAGACAGAAACATTACCCAGCACACAATACCAACTTATCCGAATATGAGGCCAGAGTAAAGCAGAAACTTCGACGGATGAGACCGGAATGGGCTGAGAAAGTCAGAGAGGAAGTTAAGAAACAGATAGATGTGGGGTTCCTGGAAGTGGTAAAATATCCTGAATGGTTGGCTAACATAGTACCGGTACCGAAGAAAGATGGGAAGGTCAGAATGTGTGTAGACTACAGAGATCTCAACAAGCTTGTCCGAAAGATGACTTTCTTTGCCGCATATAGATGTTCTGGTTGATAGTGCGGCTTTGTCTACTATGTATTCATTTGCAGATGGATTTTCAGGGTACAATCAGGTTCTCATGGCTGAGGAAGATAAACACAAGACTGCATTTGTTACCGAGTGGGGGGTACCTATTGTTACAAGTGATGCCATTGGGCTTAAGAACGCAGGAGCTACTTATCAGCGGATGGCCACTACACTTTTCCATGACTTGATGCACAAGAGATTGAGGTGTATGTGGATGACATGATGGTGTGAAATCAGAAACGAGAGTTGGGCATATTGAGGCATTGGAAAGGTTCCTTCAGAGAGTTGACAGATATAACCTGCGGCTTAACCCCAAGAAATGTGTGTTTGGGGTGACATCAGGGAAATTGCTTGGTCATACAGTGGGAATGGGCGGAATAGAGGTAGACTCCAAAAAGATCAAGGCAATCACAGAAATGCCTGCGCCGAAGACAGAAAAGGAAGTCAGGGCATTCTTGGGAAAGATTCAGTACATCAGTCGGTTTATTGCCAAGTTGACATCGGTATGTGAGCCTATCTTCAAACTGTTGAGAAAAGATCAGCCAGTGAGATGGAATGAACAGTGTCAGACCGCCTTCGACAGAATCAGGAGTACTTGGTGAAGCCACCCGTATTGAAACCTCCGAGGCCGGGTAGACCTTTGATATTGTATTTGGCTATAGAATCAGAAGCATTGGGGGGTATGATGGTACAGGCAGATGAGACAGGGGTGGAAACATGCAGTTTATATCTGAGTTAGAAGATGCTCCCGTATGAGGCTCGATATCAGGAGGTTGAGAAGATCTGTCTTGCAGTGGTATGGCTTCCAGAAAGTTGCGACATTACTTCCAGTCTTACAAGATCCAGGTGGTGGCAAAGGGAATCCTCTGAAATATCTTCATTCAGTGCCTTCACTAGTGGGAAAACTGGGCCGATGGTTGGTATTGTTGACAGAGTTTGACATTGAGTATATCACCTCCAAAGTGATCAAGGGCGAGCAATAGGAAGTTTCTGGCATTGCAACCTATTGTGGGGGATCAGTATAAGTTGAGTTTCCAGATGAAGAGATCCAAGCAATAACAGTTCAGAGATGGAAGATGTATTTTGATGGAGCAGTGAATTACAGGGAGCGGAATTGGGATCGTGATAGTAAACCCCCGAGGGAGAGACTCTACCTTTGGCTAAGAGGCTGACATTCAGAGTGACTAATAACATGGCTGAGTATGAAGCATGTGCTTTTGGCCTGACAGCATTGATAGCCTTGAAGGCCGGGAGTGTGGAAATCTACGGAGATTCTATGTTAGTAGTCCAGCACATGCGAGGAGAATGGGAATTGAAGGAAGAACGGTTGAAGCCTTATCTTTTTCACCTCAGAGAAAATGGCACAGGTTATCCTCGAGTGTAAGTTTCAGCACTTACCGATAGAAGGGAATCAGATGGCAGATGCATTGGCTACACTTGCAGCAACTTGGGAAATCCAGAGAAGTTAGTGATGAGACGTTGGTACTGACAACAGCAAGTAAACTGCTTATGAGATAGAAAGAATTCTGGAAGTTGAGGTTGACGACGGTAAACCTTGGTATTATGACATTCAGAGGTATCTGGAACATGGTGAATTCCCGGAAGGGGCGGGCAGAAAAGACAGAATAGCCATTCAGAAGTTGGCTTCCCAGTACGTGACTTTGAGAGGGGAACTGTACAAGAGGCAGGCAAACGGTATTCAGTTGAAGTGTTTAAGAAAGGAAGAAGCTCAACATGTAATGGAAGAAATACACGCCGGGGTATGTGGTCCGCACATGAACGGGTTGAAACTGTCCCGCAAGATAGTGAGACAAGGTTTTTATTGGTCAACCATGGAAACAGACTGCGCGCGAAGATGGTAAAGCACTGTCATGACTGTCAAGCACATGGTAATGAATCACTTACCGCACACAGAATTACACACGGGTTGTCAGAACCGTGGCCTTTCTCAGCATGGGGAATTGATATGATGGGAAAATTCGACCAAATGCATCAAATGGGCATCGCTCATAGTGGTGGCAGTAGATTACTTCTCAAAGTGGGTGGAAGCCGAATCCTTCCGTAATGTTACAGCGAAGCAGAAGGCAAAGTTCATAGCTCGGAACCTCATTTGTCGGTATGGTATGCACATCATGTAGTGACAGACAACGGGGTCCAGTTTCAAGGAGAGACGAAGGCAATATTACAGAGGTATGGGACAGGCCACCACAAGTCATCACCGTACAGGCCGCAGGCAAATGGGGCAGTTGAGGCAGCCAACAAGACTATAAAGACAATTTTAGCCAATATGACAGAAAATTGTAGAGATTGGGCTGAGAAATTACCGTATGCTTTGTGGGGGTACAGAACATCGGTAAGAACAGCAACAGGGTCCACACCTTACTCCTTGGTCTACGGAATGGAAGCAATATTGCCAGTAGAAGTGGAAATACAGTCCTTGAGGGTATTAGCAGAGGCAGAATTACCGGAACAGGAATGGGCCGCACAGAGATTTGATCAGTTAGTACTATGTGAGGAGAGAGAGAACGAAGTCTTTGTATCACATGCAGTTGTATCAGAAGAGACTAGCCCGGGCATTCAACAAGAAAGTACGTCCCACAAAGATCAGGAAGGGTGATTTGGTACTTAAGCAGTCGAGGCCGTTGACGACGGATCCGAGAGGGAAATTCAGGCCTAACTGGGAAGGACCTTACATCGTTCGGAAAGTCATGGGAAATGGAGCAGTAAGGCTATCAGACTTGGAAGGAAACGAGTTCACCGAGCCGATCAACGTAGACAGATTAAAGCAGTACTTTGCCTGAGGAGAGAGACGACTGAGCAGTCACCACAAGGATCGACAGAAGATCTAACCCAACGGAATAGGGAAATCATCCATGCATACACGTAACGTTGCATTCTCTTTGTGTTTGTTTGTTTTGTGTTCGCAGGTTCAAAGGAAGAAGAAAGCGGCAGGAATGAGCCAAGCAACGTCAATGCAATTTCAGTTTTTGGGGTGAGTCCCAAGGGGCGAGGCCCACATCAGCTTGGGGGCGAGGCCCATATCATGTCATCTCCGGGTATGGAGACACATCATCGGTTCGAGGGCGAGGTCCCTATAGTCAGCGGTGTTGGGTCGAGGTGCCCAGGGTCGAGGTGCCCCCGTTGTCAGTTGTAGTTCCGGGTCGAGGTGCCCAGGGTCGAGGTGCCCACTACATCATCAGTTCGAGGGCGAGGTCCCTATATTCAGCGGTGTTGGGTCGAGGTGCCCAGGGTCGAGGTGCCCCCGTTGTCAGTTGTAGTTCCGGGTCGAGGTGCCCAGGGTCGAGGTGCCCACTACATCATCAGTTCGAGGGCGAAGTCCCTATAGTCAGCGGTGTTGGGTCGAGGTGCCCCTGTTGTCAGTTGCAATTATTGGGACGCGTCCCAGGATCGAGGTCCGCTGCAGTACCAACTCAACTCGAGGCGGCAGCCGAGCCAGGTAAGTAAAATGCATTGCATAACTTTGATAGGATTGTTCAAAGTCACACACTGCAAAAGTCCCATCAAAGTGGGGGCGACTGTAGCCATTGCATTTTCGCATGTGAAACCCGATGATGAGCCTCATTTGGAGGCATTACCTTTTAAGTCACGAAAGCCGCGGGAAACGGATATCGGAAGGGGAAATTCAGAATAAACAAGCTCACTGTCTTCGTTGGTGCTGCGTTCGCTACTTCGTTCGAACGGAAAACAGATTGCGGGTGTTCGTGTCGCGTTCGAGGGAGCGTTCGAACGGTGTCGGTAATTCTGGTTTTGCTGCTAGCCTCACACCCAGCCCATTTAGCTCCCCAAAGCCCATAAAACACATCCCAAATTAAATAAATAAATATTAATTTAAACATTAAACATTAAATAAAATATTTAAAAACCATTTACCAATTAAATAGAATATTACCAAAACTAAAAAGAAGATATGCCTAATTAAAATCAATCCTAACCAATTAAAGCCAATCATATATTTGACTTCCTAATCTAATAAGATAATTACCAATATAAAATATTTGTATTCCTAAACCAACACAATTAAATATTACAACTTCATAATTTAAAATATTTTGTCCCCCCTCAATCTTGTGTAAACCTTTCTCATCTCTCCTAATTTGGAAACAAGATCTCTTCCTTGTGAGACAAGGTGAAACCCTAGACATCTTCTATATAAACAACCCCTAACCCAAGCCATTCCCCTACTTGACACATATAATTCACACCCAAACTCTCTCGAAATCTCTCTAGACTCTCTCTACACACCCAAGACTAAACAAACAAACAAAAAGAGAAAACACTTCACACATACACAAGAAAGAAAACAAAGAAACCACCACAAGCCACCACCCTCCATAGCCGAATCTAGAACACACCAAACTCACCCTTAGCCGAACCCTAAAACACGCCTAAACAACCTCCTAGATTACCTTAAAACAGCAACCCAAATCCTTAAAAAACAGTAATATAAAAAAAACTGCATAGATAATCTTAAAAACAATCACATACAACTGCACTAAGAACCCACACAAACTTGGAATAGTTTATTGAAAACGTTGAAACAGGTGGCCCGTGCAGTGAGCAGCAAGACAGAGGCCGAATAGGAGCATAACGGAGTTCGAACCGCAAGCAAAACGGCAAAGCAGTGAGCTAGGACGCTGAACCAGTGGACCAGAAAAGTTGCGGAGCTTTACCCCTTCCGATCTTCGTGAAACGCGAGTCCGAGAGACGGCTTAAAAGGTTAGACCTGAGGGTATCTTTCACACTTGTTTTCTTTTTCCGTATTATTTATCAAGTATTACTTGTATGATTGTCATGTTAAAATGCATGTTGTGGTCGTTGAGTAGATAAACATGCATGAATATGAGATATGTGTAATATGTTGTGGGTATTGGATGAATGAGAGATGTGTCAACTCTCGCGGTATATCGGATGGAAACCCGGACATAAATTTCATAGCTGATTCCGAATGGACGGTAATATGATCTGTACTCGGGCCACAACTCCACGTACCGCTTGGGTAAACGGCACCATCTTTCTTTCGTTGTGTTGTTTTTTGTTTATTTAGTTTTCTCTACTTGAATTCAATATGTTGTTTATTTATGCATGATTCAATCAAGCGCATGGGCTTAGTGAGTTAGTCCAAAGGGCCTCCATTTGGGAGACAAAGAGCCGAAAATGCCACCTTTGTGACACTAGTTCGCCGCGCCGGTTGATGTGTGTTCGGTTGGATGCGAGATACGTTCAATCGGGCATACTTAGTTTGATATTATTGAGTTTATCTTTTATGCATGGTTAAATCAAGCGCATGGGCTCAGTAAGTGGAATGAAATATCCTTATGGGGAGGGGTTAAAACCCGTTACACGATGCTTTGCCGCGCCGGTTGATGTGTGTTCAGATTGGATGTAAGATGTGTTCAATCGGGCATACTTGGTTGATATGATTGGTTCTATTTTTGTATGTGTGATGTGACGCGCATGGGCTTAGTATGTTGGTCTAAAGGTCCTCTCTTTGAGAGATCAAGAGCCCCAAAAGGCCACCTTTACGGCAGTACTTCGCCGCGCCCCTTTTTTGTGTTTATGTATTGCATCCCATTTCATGCATCAGGTCCGTTTCTGTTCGAACGAGTTTACGAACGCAACTCGAACGCGCATACATTTTGCCTTATCATGCATCAGGTCTCATTTCCGTTCGAACGCGTTAACAAACGCCATACGTGTTGGTTTCTATTATTAGTCCCAAAGAAAGATTAAGCCATAGAAATACAATAATCATACATGCAAAGCTTGAAGGATGGCGGAAACATACTTACAAAGCTATGTGACGAAAATGGTGATGAGGATCCTTGAGCTCCAAGGATGAAGTTTCGGCCAAGCAAGAAGATGGAGAGAAGCTTCAAATCTTTGAGTATTCCAAGCTCCAAATGCGTTTCCCTATCACCTCTTTTGTCCCTTGCTTGTGCTAGCAAAAATGGAGAATGAGAAAACAATTTTCTGCCTTTGTTTATGCAGCTCACGGCGCGTGAGCAAGAGAGAAAGAAGAGGAGAGTGTTTCACTTTTAATTTTGTTCCCTTTGCATGTCAAAACCGTGAGACACAAAGGAAATGAAAAGTGATATGATATCTAATACCAAAAGAATTTTTTAATGCAAAAAATCCTTCAAAACCGTGCATGGCTTTCCCTCCAAAATGAAATCCATCATTTGCCATCATTACCGCACTTTGAGATTAGAGACAATGTATCATCCCTCAAAGGTGACTAGATACATCCACCATCTATTCGTATTAAGTAATGAGATATCGCGATGTGATTTGCGGATATCACTCGATTCAAAATACGAATGTGTCCGCAAGCACTTTCGGGCTCGGTTCGTTAATTCCGAATTAACGAATTTCCGTCGCGACGTGAATTAAATAATTACGCCTTGCGAAATTACTATTCAGTTCACTAATGAATTAATTCTAAATTAATTCGTTTGCCCGAATTAAAATCCGATTTAATTCCGCGTCGAAATCTAATTTCGTTTAATAATATATCGAATATATTATTTTATCGATTAATTCCAAATTAATCGATCTCTCTCTCTCTCCTAATAAGGCATTTATCCAAGATAAAGTTTCTCCGCAATTAATCCAAGATTAATAAGGTTCGAATCAAACGTCATAGGTGAATCTTCAGGAAGCGACCCAAGAGATCTCGGATATGTTGGCAGTAAATACGGTCGTTGGATAATCCAAACACGTACGTACCTCGTACTACGTCTTTACCGATTCACAAGACAAGGTTGGCTTCTAGCAAAGCGCCATGCCTACCCAATTCTCCAGAAATATTCTTACTGGAATATAAGATTTTATCAAGCGTAGTATACCGCAGTATCGCGTACATCGATCCAGTATCGAACGATCACATGTTAGGCCTGGGGCTGGAAGTGTGTGTCTGCCCCGTACGAAACATATATCGGACATCAAACAACTAGTCTCTTAAATCGGACAATCCTGACCTAGTCATATTGTCCCGACGGTTGCAACCTTTTATAGAGTACTTCTTCGTTCTGCGTCCTGCGCGATCATCAACTCCATATGTCTGAAGTGATACTTCCATCTTGACATCACACCCAGTACACTACGATTCCTGATAAACCCAGAAGTGGTGAACACAGAACCGGTTAAAGTCCCCAACCACCAAAACCAAAGTTTACCGATTGTCGCAAGTACTAGCGATGCAAGTCTCAGGTTAAGACCATATACACCTACCCTGATGCGGCCTCCCATAGACACGCAGACATACTACCAATGGGATTCCACGGGGTCTATCCAGAGCGAAGCTGTTTTCCGTACCATCGGTAAAACACAACCTCCTATCGCACTTGCATAAGTATCCAATACTTAAATATATGAGAACTATGCCTTGTGCCCTCACAACATGCACAAATGCAATACTAGTCTATTCCGCATTATCGATGTCCGATCTCGATAATACTCCGACTAGGGATATTTAATGATTAAACCTTTATAATTGATACTGTCTCATATCATCATCATACTCAATACGGAACTAACTATACCTTTTGCCATTAATATATCAAAGTAAATAATTTTACAAAACGGCAAAAGGCAATTTCATTATCACATAGTTAATTTTGTACAATAATACAATATCATTTACAAAACAGTGACGCTTTGGGTCATAATGTCTAACAATCTCCCACTTGGCCTATAGCCAGTTACTCAAGCATCTAATACCTGAACTATTGATATGTCGTTCAAACACTTGCGATAAACAGCCTTCGTCAGCGGATCTGCAATGTTGTTATCTGATGCGACCTTCTCGATCTTTACATCGCCACGATGTATAATTTCTCGAATCAGATGGTAACGCCGAAGAAAAAATGCTTGGATCGTTGATGAGACCTTGGTTCCTTAGCTTGGCTATAGCCCCGTTATTGTCACAATACAATGGAACGGCTCAGCTGCTAATGGAACTACTCCTAATCCAATTAGGAACTTCGGATCCAAACTGCCTCCTTTGCTGCTTCCGACGCAGCAATGTACTCCGCTTCAGTTGTTGAATCGGCAACAGTATCTTGCTTGGAAGATTTCCAGCTCAACGCCCCGTTATTCAAACAAAAAATGTACCCGGATTGCGACTTGAAGTCGTCCTTGTCGGTTTGGAAACTTGCATCGGCATACCCAGATACCACAAGTTCTCCTTCTCCGTAAATTAAGAAAGCATCCTTAGTTCGTCTAAGATACTTAAGGATATTCTTACTGCCATCCAGTGACCTTCACCTGGATCGGCTGATAGCGACTGCACATGCTCAAAGAATAAGTCACATCAGGTCGTGTACATATCATGGCATACATGATCGATCCGACTGCCGAGGCGAACGGTATCCGACTCATGTTATCTCTCTCTTCTTGTGTCTAGGACACATGGTTCTTAGATAGAGATATACCACGTAACATTGGCATCAATCCCTTCTTGGATTGATCTCCTGCTAATCGCTTCAACACTTTGTCAATATATGTACTCTGGGAGAGTCCAAGCAGGCTTTCTAGATTTATCCCGGTAGATCTTTATTCCCAGAAGAATAAGGCTGCTTCCCCAGATCTTTCATGGAGAATTTTAATGAAAGCCAAGCTTTCATCGACGTTAGCATGGGAATGTCATTGCCTATAAGCAATACATCGTCGACATAAAGGACAATAAAAGTCAGTGCTCTCCCACTAACCTTCTTGTATACACAAGGGTCATCTTCGTTTTGCACGAAATTATATTCTTTTATGATTTCATCAAAACGCTGATTCCATGATCGTGATGCTTGCTTCAATCCATAAATGGATCGATTTAACTTACAAACCTTGTTTGCAAGTCTAGGTACGATAAAACCGTCAGGCTGTTGCATATAAACATCCTCCAAAAGGTTTCCGTTAAGGAAAGCGGTTTTAACGTCCATCTGCCATATCTCGTAATCGAAATATGCAGCTATTGCAAGCATTATCCGAATGGATTTAATCATGGCAACCGGCGAGAAAGTTTCGTCATAATCAATACCATATTGTTGACGATACCCTTTTGCTACAAGTTAGCTTTGTACGTTTGTACGTTGCCATCCATGTCGGTCTTCTTCTTGAAGATCCATCTGCATCCAATCGGCTTTACGCCTTCTGTGCATCAACCAGTGTCCAAACTTGGTGGCATACATGGAATCCATCTCGGACTTCATGGCATCTTGCCATAAAGCGGAATCAATATCCTGTATTGCTTCCTCATACGTAGACGGTTCATTATCCTCAATAAGATTAATATCCACATGAGGCGAGATCAGGTACCCATACCTCTCAGGTACTGTCCTGACTCTCTCCGACCTACGCGGTCCTTGTGTATATGAAGATTGTGGTACAGACTCATCCTGGATGGTCTGTTCATGTTCCGTCGTTGATTCATTGCCAGGAACAGTATCACTACGATTTTCATCAAGCTCCACTTTCCTCCCACTTACCACTGCATCTAGGAATTCCTTCTCAAGGAAAAATGCATGTAGAGCAACAAATACTTTGTTCTCTTGTGGGTGATAGAAGTAATATCCTTGGTTTCCTTAGGATATCCCACGAAAAAGGCATTTATCTGATTTGGGTTCAAGTTTGGTACCTTCCAAACGTTAACATATGCCCAACATCCCCAAATCTTCAGGAAAGAGAAACCTGGTTTCCTCCCTGTCCATATCTCAAATGGAGTCTGTTCAACAGACTTTGACAGAATCTTATTCAAAATAAGTACTGCACTGTTTAAAGCATATCCCCAGAAGGATATAGGTAGCTCAGTGCGACTCATCATCGACCTTACCATATCTAACAAGGTACGGTTTCTCCGTTCAGACACACCGTTTAATTGCGGTGTTCCAGGAGGAGTCCACTATGAAAGAATACCATTTTCTTTCAAGTAATCTTGAAACTCATAACTTAAGTATTCGCCACCACGGTCCGACCGCAATGTTTTAATACTCTTGCCTGTTTGTTTTTCTACTTCGTGTCGAAACTCTTTGAATTTCTCAAAAGTTTCCGACTTGTGTCTCATTAGATACACATAACCATAACGAGATGCATCATCCGTAAAGGTTACGAAGTAATGATATCCACCTCTAGCACTTTCGGGCTCGGTTTCGTTAATTCCGAATAAACGAATTTCCGTCGCGACGTGAATTAAATAATTACGCCTTACGAAATTACTATTCAGTTCGCTAATGAATTAATTCTAAATTAATTCGTTTGCCCGAATTAAAATCCGATTTTAATTCCGCGTCGAAATCTAATTTCGTTTAATAATATATCGAATATATTATTTTATCGATTAATTCCAAATTAATCGATCTCTCTCTCTCTCCTAATAAGGCATTTTATCCAAGATAAAGTTTCTCCGTAATTAATCCAAGATTAATAAGGTTCGAATCAAACGTCATAGATGAATCTTCAGGAAGCGACCCAAGAGATCTCCGGATATGTTGGCAGTAAATACGGTCGTTGGATAATCCAAACACGTACGTACCTCGTACTACGTCTTTACCGATTCACAAGACAAGGTTGGCTTCTAGCAAAGCGCCATGCCTACCCAATTCTCCAGAAATATTCTTACTGGAATATAAGATCTTTATCAAGCGTAGTATACCGCAGTATCGCGTACATCGATCCAGTATCGAACGATCACATGTTAGGCCTGGGGCTGGAAGTGTGTCTGCCCCGTACGAAACATATATCGGACATCAAACAACTAGTCTCTTTAAATCGGACAATCCTGACCTAATCATATTGTCCCGACGGTTGCAACCTTTTATAGAGTACTAGTTCTGCGTCCTGCGCGATCATCAACTCCATATGTCTGAAGTGATACTTCCATCTTGACATCACACCCAGTACACTACGATTCCTGATAAACCCAGAAGTGGTGAACACAGAACCGGTTAAAGTCCCCAACCACCAAAACCAAAGTTTACCGATTGTCGCAAGTACTAGCGATGCAAGTCTCAGGTTAAGACCATATACACCTACCCTGATGCGGCCTCCCATAGACACGCAGACATACTACCAATGGGATTCCGCGGGGTCTATCCAGAGCGAAGCTGTTTTCCGTACCATCGGTAAAACACAACCTCCTATCGCACTTGCATAAGTATCCAATACTTAAATATATGAGAACTATGTCGTTGTGCCCTCACAACATGCACAAATGCAATACTAGTCTATTCCGCATTATCGATGTCCGATCTCGATAATACTCCGACTAGGGATATTTAATGATTAAACCTTTTATATTGATACTGTCTCATATCATCTCAATATGGAATTAATCTTACGGACTTTTGCCATTAATATATCAAAGTAAATAATTTTACAAAACGGCAAAAGGCAATTTCATTATCACATAGTTAATTTTGTACAATAATACAATATCATTTACAAAACAGTGACGCTATGGGTCATAATGTCTAACAATACGAACGTGAGCATTCTGTTTCATTTCCGTTCGAACGCGTTAACAAACGCCATACGAACGTGAGCATTCTGTTTCATTTCCGTTCGAACGCGTTAACAAACGCCATACGAACGTGAGCATTCTGTTCCATTTCCGTTCGAACGCGTTAACAAACGCCATACGAACGTGAGCATTCTGTTTCATTTCCGTTCGAACGCGTTTACGAACGCTACACGAACGCGCACTCACTGAATTGAGTCCCCTTCATTAGATTTCATGCATAGTTTTCCTAGTAGCTATCTCCACATGTATGAATGCAAATATGTTAATGTATTACAATTCGTATGCTTATGTCATGATAACATTTGAGTATTATTTCTTGCGGTATATCGGATGGAAACCCAGACGTAAATTCCGTAGCCGATTCCGAATGGACGGTAGTGCGGTCTGTACTTGGGCTACAATTCCACGTACCGCTTGGAAAAATGCCCATATGTGTGCTTGTATGGTTAATATATGTGCTTGTGTTTTCCTGAATGTGATATGCAAATAAAGTTGTATGTTCGTTGCTATCTTGATATATGTTAAGCATGCAATTAAAAATGTGAGATATATGTGAAATGCGTACATAAGTTTTATTTTGCATATGAGAATTTAGAAGCATGATACTCTTGGAAATAAGTGTTACTTAAGCTTGATTAAATTATTACATAAATCCTTTCATTACAAGTGACATAAGTAAGGGACCATTCCGAACCCAACGGTTTGAGGTCTTCCCTTGCGAGGGGTCAGTGCGGCCTTAAATCTTTGTCCCGGTTCACACCGGGTGGCGACTCCATGTTATTTAGTCCTTCCCAACTAGGTCGCGAGCCTAGGAACGGCGTCGCCTAGGTTCTGTTATCTACACACGTGCATTTGTTTCTTCACTGACATGGTTGACGATACTATCGTCGATCCACTAACGAATAATACTGCATATTTTCTGGTGAAGATTAGCCCACTTTCCATCGGTCATTCCTTCTGGTTTCTGCTACAGAAATACCGATCCATCATAGTCCTTCACATACAGAAGGTCTTTCATCCTTCCTCTCCATGTGAAATAGTTTGTACTGGTTAACAAAACCATTTTTCCGTTGCCCCCTTCCATCACAAAAATTCTAAGCAGAATTTCAAAAAACGGACTTTACCGTTGCGTCCGGAATGGTCGAAAATCGTGGAAATGACACTTCGTTTGTCAAAATCCGACACAGGGACCAAATTGCAAATTTCAGAAATTACAGGGGTCAAAGTGCAATTTCCAAAAATTCAGGGGCCAAAGTGCAATTACGGAAAACTCTAGGGACTAATATGCAATTTCCAAAAAGTTTAGGGACTAAATTGAATTTTTTTGAAAGTACAGGGGCTAAATTGTAATTTCCAGAAAGTTCAGGGACCTATCTGAAATTTACCAGGCACCACTGACGTGGCAATGCTGACGTGGCAGATGACGTGTCTGCTGACTGGATGCCACGTGTCTGCTGACTGTGTTGCTGACGTGTCCTGCTGACTGGGCTGCTGACTGTGCAGGACCTGCTGACGTGGCGGCTGACTGGGCGCTGACTAGACGCTGACGTGTCGCCACGTGTATCGTCTTCTTCCTTGAGCAGCGCGTGTGGCGCGTTTCTGCGCGTGAAGCGCGTGAGGATGCTTCTGCCTGGCGCGTGCGGCGCGTGAAGCTTCTTCTGACCTCCGATCGATCGCCGGAAAATACCACCGTGCTCGTCTCGCCGTGAAAAGTCTGATGGTATGCTCAAAATCGATTTTCGACAACTTTCGTCGGAACCGACTTTCCAAACCGAAGCTCTGTTTTTGAGTTTCAGGATCCCTCCGAGTAACCTTAGCTACTGATACCACTTGTTGTGATTAAACACACACGAATAGAGGTGATTGGAGAGAAAATTCTTCTTTTATATTACAAACAAAAGAATTACAAAGCTTTATAACCCAAGCTTTACAAAAAACTCTCACACCACTTTACTCTCTATTCTCACTCAATTTCGGATTTCTGGGATGCTAATAACAATGAATGAGGGGCTCTTTTATAGGGTTCAAAGGCGTGTGCTACAGTGCACATGCCTTGGTGGTTGGCAAAACGTGTAAACACGTTTTGCCAACTTTCACCTGCTGTCATGCATGCAATTGCATGCTTTCGGCGCCTGACTCAAAGCTGTCTTCAACAGGTTCCTCGGCAGGTTTGGCTTATTTGCGTGAAAGAGTGAATGAGGGCCGGCTGCTTAGGGTATTGTTTTGGTGTTTTGGTTGCCGTCCAGAAGAGTCAAGAGCTGTGGGGTATCTGTGCGTGAAGGTGAGGTGAGGGGAATTAGGGTTTTCTTCTTTTGTTTTTTCTTTTTTTTTTGTCTTGGCCGTGAGTGGAGTTGTGGGGGAGGGTTTCTGAGTGACTGTTCGGCTAAGATCAGAGGGGGACGTGAACTGAGTGATTGTTCAGCCCCTTGACCACCACATCAACTCCATTAATGCCGAGTGATTGTTCACTCCTCAAACTACCGAGAGCTGTTTGTGTTGTATTAGGTTAGAGAGATGCGTCGATTTTTGTATATGGCATGAATGGATTGCTGTTTGAATAATGGTTGACTTGAGGGCGATGGAGAGAGGGTAGTCTAGAGAGAGGAAGACTGCTGAGTATTTCTTTTGCCTTCAGTGTCGTGGTGTGTGAGTGAGAGGGGAGTAGGCTAGTGGGCGTGAAGATTAGGGTTTTTATCTCTTTTTAACGTGTTTAGGTTTTGGTAGCTTTGTGAAGTCGTTAAGAGAGAAAGGAGTATGCGTTAGGGTTTTTTTGTATGTCGGCTAGTGGGATCCGAGAGCTGTGAGTTGAGCCCTTAGGTTTTATTATTAGTTTGGTGTGTACCACGTTTAGGGTTTATTGCCGTGTGTTTTTTTTATTTCAAGTGAAGGGTTTATTTCGGTCCGTCGGGGTTGCTTTGGCTTTGGCTTTGGCTTATGGTTTTTGTCTTTGATTTGTTTGTTGCTTCTAGGGTTTTAATTAAGGAAATAAATCATGTAAATGAGATGTATTTAACTAAATCATTTAGGGAAATAAATTTGTGTAATTTTGGTGGGGGAATATTTTAATTTGGTGAGTGATTTATTTTAATTAGGAATGGATTTATTAGGAATTTAATTTAATTAGATTTTAATTTAATTTAATTGGTTTTAATTTAATTTGTGACATGTTTTAATTATTCATTGGATATGATTTAATGGGCTTGGGTTAGGATGTGTTTTAAAACGAAGGTCCACAAGCGAGCCCGAAGCTAAACAGACGAGTTAAATCCGACAAAATACTAATTTCCGTCTTTTCCCTTCCGACATCTGTTTCCCGCGACTTCCGCGACTTAAAAGGTAGTGTCTCCGTGTGAGACTCCTCATCGGGACTTATATGCAAAAATACAGTGCCTACAGTCGCCCCCACTTTGATGGGACTTGTACAGTGTGTGATAATGACAATCCTATCAAAGTTATGCATGCATTATTTACTTACCTGGCTCGCCAGCTGTTGCTTAACTTACTTGTTATCCTTAGATGCTTTGACCTTTGGGCTTTGTTCCCGAATTGCATTGAGAGAGAGCTTTATTCCCCTGGGCTTTATTCCCGAGCTGTTTTGAAAGTGGGCTTTATTTCTCTAGGCTTTGTTCCCGAACTGTGTAGAGATATGGCTTTATTCCCCTGGGCCTTGTTCCCGAACTGCTTTGAAAGTGGGCTTTATTCCTGTAGGACACAGAAATCGGCGACGCTGTTCTAGGCTCGCGGCCTAGTTGGGAGTACGGAATAGCCCGCGGGGGAACTAAACCAGAGAAATAACATGGAGTCGCCACCCGATGTGAACCGGGACAAAGATTTAAGGCCGCACTCACCCCTCGCAAGGGAATACCTCAAACTGTTGGGTTCGGAATGGTCCCTTACTCATGCCACTTGTAATGATGTGATTTGTGCAATATCTTATGTCTAAGTTTGCATGCTTGAAAAGTAAGTCATCATAACACATGACTACACACAGCAATCTCATGAATATATTTCAATCATATAATGCGAAAAGCAAACGACAACATAAACCTAATGCAAATTCCAAACGCAAAACAAATAACTAATCATGCTTAAAAATAAACAACTAAATCATGCTTAAAAATAAATAACATACTAGACTAAATCATGCTTACATACATGGTTGGATGAAACGAAATACGTGTGTCTCTCAAGTGGTACGTGGCATTGTATCCCGCGTGCAAACCGCACTACCGTCCATTCGGATTCGGCTACGAAATTTACGTCCGAGTTTCCATCCGATATACCACAAGAGAGATCACATATTCCGTTCATCCGGAATTCACATCATGCATCAATCCATAACACTCATATGCAATAAAGTATTAAAATAAATAAAAACGAAAGATAATAAATAAAGAAGGTGCCCTCAGGTCTAACCTCTTTCGTCGTCTCTCGAAAGTGCGTTACACGGCGGTCGGAAGGTTGATGTTCCGTAATTTTTCTGGTTTACTAATCCAACGTTTTTCCTCGCTGTTTCTCGGGTTCATTGTTTTCGCTGTTTTCTTCGCTGTTTGGAGACGGTTTTGGTGGACTGTTTTGGGGGGATTTTATGCGGCTATTTTGGGGATGCAGTGAGGGGTTTTTTTCGGTGAATTGTGAGGTAGTTTACTGGCTGAGTTGAAGGGTTGTTATTGGTGTCAATGGGAGCTCTGTGAAGGGTGTGTTTGTTCGTGAATTTTGGCAGTGTGGTGGGTTCTTATTGGCGTCAAAGAGGGTCTGTTGAAGGGGCTTATTATGATGCGGTTTAGGTGCAGGTCATAGGGGTTTTGTGCGCTGAGTGGCGTGATGGAGGGCTGGTTCACGTAGCTATTTTGGCGTGATGGTTGCTCATTTACGGCTTGATTTGCTTTTTTATTATTTGTCGTTGAAGTGGGCTGGTTTCGATGCATGGGGTTGCTAAGTATGCTTGTTGTGCGCTGATGAGAAGGGTCTGCTTAGGGTTTTCAATTGGTTGACTGGTGAGAAGGATATTGGCTTCAAGTGTCTTTGGCTTTTATGATTTGTTTGGTTGGATGTTGCTGTTCACATTCTGAATGGTTTGTTTGTGCATTCACGTGGTGGGCTCGTCGAGTTTGAAGGTTTTGTGGCTTGAGTAGGTGTTTGGCCGTGAGATGTATTTAAGGTTCTGTTTGTTGGTGAGGGCTGGTCGTATGCTGCTTTGAGTGAGAGAGAATGATGGTTTTATGGTTCACGTGGGGGCTGGCTGTGTCGAGTGCGCGTTTTGTCTTGATGTCTTGGCTACTAGGTGTCGTGAAGTGAGGCTTGAAGGTGAGGGCTGGTCGTGTGATACTGGAGGCTTCACATGGTGGAGGGTTTGCTTTAGATGTTGTGCGTGGCTTTGTTTTCATGATGAGGGGCTGCTGAAGAGAGGGTTTGTGGGACGTGTTTGCATGATGAGGGGCTGAGCGAATTAGGGTTTCTTTATGGTCGAGAGGGGCATGAGGGCTGCGTGAGTATTTAGGGTTTATTGCTTTGGTGTTTGTTGCCGTGGAGATGCTCTCTAGGGTTTTTTTTGAGTGAGGTGCCGTGAATAGTCTGTGAGAGAGAGAGGCCAGAGACTCTTAGGGTTTAGTTTGTGTTATTTTTATAGTGAGAGGGTAGGGGAATTAGGGTTATGCATGGCTTTAATAGGAAACAAAATCAATTAATTTATGTGTGTGTTTATTTTAATTATTTAAGGCAAGAAATTATTTAAATTAGGTGAGTGATTTATTTAATTTTGAAATTTAATTTAATAAGATTTAGTTTAATTTAATTTAATTTAATTTAATTTGTGACATGTATTTTAAATGTTTTAATTATTTAATTTGTGAGATGTGTTTTAAATGTTTTAATTATTTTTTGATTGGGGTTGGTGTGTTTAAAATAGAGGTCCAACAAGCGAACCCGAAGCGAAACAAGCGAGTTAAATCCATCAAAAATACCAATTTCCAACTTTACCCTTCCGACGTCCGTTTCCCGCGTCTTTCACAATCAAAGAGGTAGTGTCTCTATACGAGACTCATCATCGGGACTTATATGCAAAAATACAGTGCCTACAGTCGCCCCCACTTTGATGGGACTTGTTCAGTGTGTGACAATGACAATCCTATCAAAGTACGTGCAATGCATTTTCACTTACCTGGCTCGCCAGCTGCCACCTGGTTTGCCTGCTGCTTCGAACTGATTTGCTGATGTAGTAGATATGGTGGCGAGGCGCCTCGACCTCTAGGCTTTGTTCCCGAACCACTGAATGTGAACTTTGATGATGGTGCAGTGGGCCCTCGACCCTAGGACGCATCCCGGAACTACAACCGACAACAGGGGCACCTCGACCCAACATCGCTAACAATAGAGACCTCGCCCTCGAACTGATGATGTAGTGGGCACCTCGACCCTGGGCACCTCGACCCGGAATTACAACCGACAACAGGGGTACCTCGACCCAACACCGCTGACAATAGGGACCTCGCCCTCGAACTGATGATGTAGTGGGCACCTCGACCCGGAACTACAACCGACAACGGGGGCACCTCAACCCTGGGCACCTCGACCCAACACCGCTGACAATATGGATCTCGCCCTCGAACTGATGATGTAGTGGGCACCTCGACCCGGAACTACAACCGACAACGGGGGCAACTCGACCCTGGGCACCTCGACCCAACACCGCTGACAATAGGGACCTCGCCCTCGAACTGATGATGTAGTGGGCACCTCGACCCGGAACTACAACCGACAACGGGGGCACCTCGACCCAACACCGCTGACAATAGGGACCTCGCCCTCGAACTGATTATGTAGTGGGCACCTCGACCTTGGGCACCTCGACCCAACACCGATGACAATAGGGACCTCACCCTCGAACTGATGATGTAGTGGGTCCTCGACCCTGGGACGCATCCCTGAACTATAACTGATGATGCAGTGGGCCCTCGACCCTGGGACGCATCCCGGAACTGTAACCGACAACGGGGGCACCTCGACCCTGAGTACCTCGACCCAATACTTCTGACAAAGTGGGCCTCGCCCTCAAACTGATGATGTAGTGGGTCATCGACCCTGGGACGCTTCCCGGAACTAAAACCGTCCACGGGGGTACTTCGACCCTGGGACGCATCCCAATACCACTGATAATAGGGACCTCGCCCTCAAAATGATGATGTAGTGGGTCCTCGACCCTTGAACGCATCCCCAAAACTACTGATGATGATGTGTCTCCATACCCGGAGTGCCATACCCGGCGAAACTGATCTGATGTCTCCATACCCGGCAAAACTGAAACTGATGTCTCCATACCCGGAGTGTCATACCCGAAAAAACTGATACTGATGATGATGTGGGCCTCGTCTCCAGAGTGTCATACCCGGCCAAACTGATGCTGATGCTGATCTTCCATTCTCAGAGTGCCATTCCCGCGTGCCATTCTCGGCGTGCTCATTCTTGAGCTGTCCATTCCCAGACTATATCTTCATTCTCGGAGTGCCATTCCCTGCAGAACTGATCTGATGTGATGTGGGCCTCACCCCCAGAATTCCATACCCGGTAGAAACTGATCTGATACTATGTGGGCCTTCCCCCCAGAATGCCATACCCGGCAGAAACTGATCTGATGCTATGTGGGTCTCGCCCCCAGAATGCTATATCTGGCAGAACTGATCTGATGTCTTCATACTCGGAGTGCCGTACCGGACTGATCTGATATCTCCATACTTGGAGTGCCGTACATGGAAAACTGATCTGATGTCTCCATACCCGGAGTGCCATACCTGGCAAAACTGATACTGATGTCTCCATACCCGGAGTGCCATACCCGGCAAAACTGATGCTGATAATGATGTGGGACTCACCCCTAGAGTGCCATACCCGCCAAGATTGATACTGATGCTAATATGGGCCTCGCCCCCAGACTGATGCTGATGTAGGCCTCGACCCTATGATTCATTCCTTGGATTCATTCCAAATTCTTACGACGTGGGCCTCGGCCCTAGGATTCATTCCCTGGATTCATTCCAAATTTTGATGATGTGGGCCTCGGCCCTAGGATTCATTCCATGGATTCATTCCAAATTTTGATGACGTGGGCCTCGGCCCTGGGATTCATTCCCAAAACTACTGACAATATGGGCCTCGACCCTGGGATTCATTCCCGATGCTGCTGACAATGTGGGCCTCGACCCTGGGATTCATTCCCGATGCTGCTGATAATATGGGCCTCGACCTTGGGATTCATTCCCGATGCTGCTGATAATGTGGGCCTCGACCTGGTATTCATTCCCGATGCTGCTGCTAATGTGGGCCTCGACCCATGCTCCATCCTCAAACTGATATTGTTTTGGGCCTCGCCCCCAGACTGATACTGATATGGGCCTCGCCCCAAACTGATACTGATTTGGGCCTCGCCTCATGCTGATATTGCTATGGGCCTTGCCCCAAACTGATACTGATATGGGCCTCGCCCCCAGACTGATACTGATGTGGGCCTCGCCCCAAACTGATACTAATGTGGGCCTCACCACCAGATTGATGCTGATGTGGGCCTCGCCCCTGAGACTCATCCCCAAGACTGAAATTGATATGGGCCTCAACCCTGGGACTCATCCCCGAAAATGACTGATATGGGCCTCAACCCTGGGACTCATCCCCAAAACTGATTCATTCCTGATACTGATGACACTGTACTGTTGCTGCTTCTGGTTGGCTTGCATTTGCCGCTTTCTCTTTTTCTCCGTTGAAACCTGTGAATACAACGAAAACAAAACACAAAAAGAATGCAAGTGCGTAACATGTATGCATGCATGCATGGATGAATTTCCTATCCCATTGGGTTAGGTCTTCCGCCAATTTTCCAAGTGATTGCACAGTCTTCTCTCTGGTCTCATGTCTCAATTTCTTGTTATGTCCCGGATTCTCGAGGTGGTAGACTGGTCGCCCCCAATCTTGATTTAGCTTTTTTCTCTCCGCTGTTTGCATTTGGTCAAGATGAACCACATGGTGGGGCCTTCCATATCATCATACTATATTACATGCTACGAAATAGTCCCAAGAGTTATACATATCATTGTCCTAAAAGAATGCTCAGTAATGAAACCAGAGATCTTTCAAAACACCCAATGCAACTCAAATCCAAGTCTTTGAATAAATTATCTAAGCCAGACTCAAAGTGTGTATGTACAAAGGTTCTTTCATATATTCATCCCCAGGTAAGCCAACTTAATGATTTCGTCAAAAAATCGGGATCGATGGGTCAAACCAACCTAGATGTCTCAATTATGTTCTGCAATTGCTATTCCGTGCTCAATGTGGTATGATTTTATTTTTCTTTTCCTTTGTTTTTTTTTTCTTTTCGTTTTGAACTTCTTTTTTTTTTCATTTTTTTTTCAACACACCTACCCTTTAAGGTAGCATTTCTCCTCATGGTGGTCCTAATACTCGCCCGTGGGTAGCTTCACGCTTATCGGTTATAGGTTGTTTATTTTTTTCAGAGACTTTTCTTTTATTTTCAACCATACCACACATCATAACACAAACAAGTCAGGATCAAATCAGCATCATGCATCCATACATACATGCATACATATCACATACATATAATTTTTATTTTGTATTCGCAGGATTGTAGTGGCAAAGACCACCTGATCAAGTAACGGTTCAAAAATGAGCCACATTCTCGGACAACACGGTTCAGAAATGGACCGCTACGACAACAGAGGCCGAAAATGGCGCTCCAAAATGGAGCACACACAACAGATGCCGAAAATGGCATTCCAAAATGGAGCACACACAGCAAATGCCGAAAATGGCGCTCCAAAATGGAGTATATAACAGATGCCGAAAATGGCGTTCCAAAATGGAGCACACACAACAGATGCCGAAAATGGCGTTCCAAAATGGAGCACACAGAGCAAATGCCGAAAATGGCGCTCCAAAATGGAGAACACATAACATATGCCGAAAATGGTATTCCAAAATGGAGCACACACAGTAGACGCCGAAAATGGCACTCCAAAATGGAGCACACGTAACAGATGCCGAAAATGGCGTTCCAAAATGGAACACACTCAACAGATGCCAAAAATGGCGTTCCAAAATGGAACACACATAGCAAATCCTGAAAATAGGCATTCCAAAATGGAGCACACGCAACAGATGCCGAAAATGGCGTTCCAAAATGGAGCACACACACAGATGCCGAAAATGGCACTCCAAAAATGGAGCACGGTTCGGGAATGAACTAGGGGTCGCAGTACCTCACCACCAAATCAACTCAACTCAACACATGGCAAGTCAAGTGGCAGCTGGCGAGCCAGGTAAGTAAAAATGCATTGCATAACTTTGATAGGATTGTCAATGTTACACATTACACAAGTCCCATCAAAGTGGGGGGGACTGTAGGCACTGCATTTTTGCATGTAAGACCCGATGAGGAGTCTCATTTGGAGGCACTACCTTTTAAGTCGCGAGAGCCGCGGGAAACGGACGTCGGAATGGAATCAGTATTTTGTTGGATTTTAGTTCGCTTGTTTTGCTTCGGGTTCGCTTGTTGGACCTTTGTTTTAAAACACACCCTTAGCCCATTAAATCACATCCAATAATAATTAAAACATTTAAAATACATGTCACAAATGAATTAATTTAAATTAAAGCTAATTGAAATTAATTTAAACCAATTAAATTAAATTGAATTAAAGCTAATTAAATTAAACTAAAATACAATTAAATAAAATTAATATTCACAAATTAAATTAATTTAAACCAATTAAATGAAATTAAATTAAAATCCAACACAAATTAAAATCCAACACAAATTAAATTCCAATTTAAATTAAATTTGAATTAAATATAATTAAATAATATACCAAAATTAAATAAATCATTACCAAAATTAAAATAAATCACTTCCTAATTTAATAAATCACTCACCAATTTAAAATATTTACTCACCTAATTAACAAATTGCATGTCTAATTAACATAAATCAAATCTACTAACTTCCTAATCTAGCCAAGACATGTCTCCAATCAAATATAAATTTTCCTAGTAATACACTAATTGGTCTCCTTCCTATTCAAATCCATGCAAACCCTACCTCTCTCTATATAAACAACAACAATATTGCAACCCTGGCTCTCTCTCTCACGGCCAATCCTCACTGCACATACAAATAATAAAAACCCTAAACACTCATCAGCTATCTCTCTCGCTTCTCTCAACAAACAAACCTTAAACTCTAGGCTTCAATCCCTCTCTCTCTAACACCACGTCCCTTCTTCAACCTGGACTTCACACACATGCCGCAACCATACACCACACTCAGCCTTCATTCATCAAACAATCCAGCTCTCTTATCTCTTCTCGCCAAAACACACAGCTCACCCCCCCACGCACTTAAACACGGCCATAATTCCTCACGTGACTAGCTCATCCATTCTCCCTCAACCAACCAAAACCAATAACCCGCCATTATCATCACAAACCAGAAACCCTAATAGCCAGACCCCTTATTCAACACTTCGCGCACAGCCCTCACACCCAATCAGCCACTAACTAGCCAACAAATAACCCATAAAACCCTTAACCACGTTGACATCACGGCTGCCTTCTCTCCCTAACAAACACAGTTCACACATAAACCGAAAGCCACTCACACACCTCACGCCAAAGTGGCTCACAGCAGCCAAAGCCGAAAAAACTAGCCCCACCACCTCACACTCACATTCAACACTTAACGCCACATTGTCCCTAACCATTCAACACTCAAAGCCACACTGCCCCTAGCTTTCATCAGCCCTTACTCACTGCCGCACAAAACCCCCCTACAAACTGCCCAAACTGCCGCCTAATCTTCCTTGCACTGCACTGTCTTTTGCGCCCACTGGACACACCAAACTGTACGCCCTTAAAGCCCGCTGCACTGTCCAGTTTGTCGCAATATTAGACCTGGAAAACACCCCTGAAATCACCCAAAAAACACCCCAAAACTGCATCAAAAAACTGCCCCAAAACAGTCCCCGAATTAGCCTTAAAACAGTAGCTTAAATTACCAAACACAGTGACCGAAAATCAGCAGTAAAGCAGCAGCAAAACATCAGCGAAACAGAGCAAAAACAGCGGCCTAAACAGCAAAACAGTGAGCTAAAAAGTTGATCCAGTGAACCTGAAGAGTTACGGAGTGATAGCCCTTCCGACGGCCGTGAAATGCGAGTCCGAAAGTCGACATAAAAGGTTAGACCTGAGGGTACTTTTCCTATTATTTCCATCTATATTTTTAATTATTTTATTCATTTTTATCGTATAAGAGTCGTTTATTGATGCATGATTGTGGCCCTTGAATAGATAGTAAATGCATGTATTGTGGAATGATGTATGTTGTGGCCCTTGAGTAAAACGGAAAATGTGTCGCCTCTTGTGGTATATAGGATGGAAACCTGTACATAAATTTCATAGCCGATTCTGAATGGACGGTAGTATGATATGTACTCGGGATACAACTCCACGTACCACTTGAGTAAATGGCGCATATTTCATTTTATGTTGTTTGGATTTGTTCATTATTCGCTACTTGATTTTCACCTATTATTTGTTTATGTAATGATGTGATCGATCGCATGGGCTTAGTAAGTCGGATTAAAGGTCCCCTATTTTGAGGGGTTAAAATCCTTTACCACGATGCTTTGCCACGCCGGTTGATGTATATTCGGTTGAATGTAAGATGTGTTCAATCGGGTATACGAAGTCCGATATTATTTATGTTATTTTTTATGCATGATGTGATCGAGCGCATGGGCTTAGTAAGTCGGATTAAAGATCCCCTATTTTGAGGGGTTAAAACCCTTTACCACGATGCTTTACTGCGCCGATTGATGTATATTCGTTTGAATGTAAGATGTGTTCAATCGGGTATACGAAGCCGATATTATTGTCTTTATTTTTTTATATGCATTATGTGATCGAGCGCATGGGCTTAGTAAGTTGGATTAAAGGTCCCCTATTTTGAGGGGTTAAAACCCTTTACCACGATGCTTTGCCGCGCCGGTTGATGTATATTCGGTTGAATGTAAGATGTGTTCAATCGGGTATACGAAGTTTCATATAGTTATCTTTATCTTTGTACGCATTGTAATGAAAAGTGCATGGGCTTATGATGTTGGACTAAAAGGTTCTCCATTTGGGGGAAGAAAAGCCTAAAAGGCTACTTTTACCACGATATTTGCCGCGTCTTTCATCTATTGATTGCATCATCTATCCTTGTCTTTGCTCGATCTATTATCATTGGTGTACCCATGTCATGATAGCATTTGGGCATTATTTCTCGTGGTATATAGGATGGAAACCCGGACATAAATTTCATAGCCGATTCCGAATGGACGGTTGTATGATCTGTACTCGGGATACAATTCCACGTACCACTTGGAAAAAGGCCCACACATGTGTTCGTGTTAATTCTAGATATCTTTTCTGCATCACATCACGACATGTCTATTTTAGTATATAGTTGTCTCATTTTACCTTATGCATTTGTATTACCTCTTTAGTTATGTATTTCCATTATGCGCTTAAGTGACTTTCTTTAATATGCATGCTTGTATGAATGTTATTTGTTTGCGCTTTTGTGCCTACCAATGTGAAATTGTATGCCTTCCGTATGTCAATGTATCTTTATGCATGAATTCGGACATAGATTATATACAAGTAGGTTGTATGCAAATTTGGACATAGATTGTATGCAAATAGGTTGTATGCAAGTATGAAAATGTGTTATATGTAAACTTGGATATGAGCTTTGTACCTATGCATGCGAACTTAGGAGTAAATTATCCTTGGAAATATGTTGTTTAGGCTTGGTTAGAATATTGCACAAATCATTTTATTACAAGTGGCATAAGTAAGGGACCATTCCGAACCCAACGGTTTGAGGTCTTCCCTTGCGAGGGGTGAGTGCGGCCTTAAATCTTTGTCCCGGTTCACACCGGGTGGCGACTCCATTATTCTCCAGTTTAGTCCCCCGCGGACTACTCCGTACTCCCAACTAGGCCGCGAGCCTAGAACAGCGTCGCCCAGTTTCTGTGTCCCACAAGGGGCGGTAAATATTTATATATTTTCTGCTCATGACACCCCCAAACCTAACATTTTGCTAGTCCTCGAGCAAAACAACAAAAAAAATTAAACTAAGCCACTTTCGTAGGGATCACGGTTGCATTTAGCGTATGCAACAAGCCCTTAAACCCCTAGGTGTTCCTAGTGGACGAGTTGTAGTCTCGTGAGGGTTTACAGCAATGATACCCACAAACATTTTACAAAGGTAAAAAGGTAGTAAAACTAATGCACACAAAAGCCAAAAGACAAGTGAAAAAAGAATAAAGAAAGTTTGTGACTAATCAAGTGAAACTTCTACTCCAAGTTACTAGTTGTTTTGTTTCTTTCTAAATTACCGAATAAGTAAATTCTCCGATTATATTTACCATTCTCCATATACACAGCCAACAAAGTATTAATCAATCTCATTTTTTCCCACAACAGTCACAAGTGTAGTTGATAAGAGAGTAATATTTTTGTCTTAAAGTTCTATCAGATTTCACACCTTTTTTATGGCAATGGAATAATTTTTCTGATTTTTTTTAAATATTTTTTTATTTATATACAATATCTTCCGTCTATGTAGCGAGCTTTAGGTCGGTGGCTCCCAAACCAGTTGGCTTTAAGGCACCAGGTGTTAAGACACCCCTACGGACTTAATGACTCAATCTTTAGATATATATATTTTGAACATCCTCGATCCATGTAGCGAGCTTTGGGCCAGTGACTCCCAAACCAGTTGGCTTTAGGGCACTGGGTGTTAAGACACCCTTACGGACTTAATAACTCGGATCTCGTATGTTTTTTTTTACTTCATCACTTTCTAAGATGATTCCTCCATTTAAACTATAGCACTGAATATTACAAACTTTTCAATTATAGCTCATCTCTGTATGTTACCATGTATGTTGATAATATCTGCCAACAGAGCATATGAAGATCCATTTTAGTCAGTTTTATGGAGAATTTACAAATTAAATAATTTTAAAATAAAATAAACAAAAACTAACTTGTTTCAAAATAGGTTTGAGATACGTCTCAGGAGTGAAAACTCCTTACTCAGCTATCTCTTACCAATTTCACCTGTTTAGTCAAAATAAAAACAAAAACGCAAAATATTTTTGTAATTTTTGAAAAAAATTTCAATTTTTTTGTATTTTTCGAAAAATTTTAGACTAAAAAATAAAAACAACACACAACTAAAAACAAGATACTAATGAACTAATTCTCTCCCCCAAACCTAAATGAGACATTGTCCCCAATGTCTTAAACATAGAAGAAATGTTTAGAAGATAATACCTGGTTAGCCGAAATTCTACAGGAAATTAAAGGTTAAGATCCAGATTAATCCGATGCCTCTTACCACGATCGTCCTCGGACCAATTTATCTTTGAAAGGATATGGTCAATTTGTGGTTCATAGGTTAAGAGTTGGTCAATTAGATCCGGAGCAGTTCTGGCAGTAAAGAGTAGTTCTTTCAAAGGTTTTGACACGAACCCATTTCTTCGGGCATCATCAAGAAACACACAAAGAAAATCATAAAATCCATCAACGTTAAACAGCCCAATTGGTTTCTGGTGTATGTTCAAGTTCGCCTAAGATAGCACTATAAAAATTTCCTCTAATGTACCCAAGCCACCTGGCAAAGCAATAAAAGCATCAGCACGGTTAATCATTTCTACCAGTCGTTCAGACATATCTGGCACAATAAGTTCCTCTCAGTTTGATGGTTCAATAAGATTTGCCTCTGCCAAGGGTTTTGGAATAATTCCTAAAACGTGACTGCCTCCTTCCTGTACGGCCTTTGAAATGATCACCATTAGTCCAAGGTTGCCTCCACCATATACTAAGTGCATATTTCTTACAGCTAAGACTTGACCCAATTCTTGTGCTGCTTCTACGTATTGTGGTTTAGTACCAACACTACTACCGCAAAACACACAGATGTTTTCAACTCGTCTTCTTGAAGTGGCTTTCATATTTTACTCTGGATGTCTTCAATGATGAGTTGAATTTATAATACTTGAAAAAGGTGAGTAAAAATAGCATAAGTATCTTCCAAAGGACGATTAGTAGCAAAATAGTAAAATAAATTGTGATAAAAAAAGGTCTGGATCCTGTCGGAGAAAATAAAAGAAAACAACAAAACAAATTACAATTATTAGGAAAACACAAAGAGATATAATATTTACAAGAAAAGTAACGGCTTGATTGACGTCTATGCGTCAGGGACAAGCTTCCCATCCAATTTTCTTATAAATTGGCAAACATGGTCTTTTTGAGTCAGATTCTCGAGACTTAACAGTTGTCTTTCCTTTTGGAATTGTGCATATAACATGGGAATTTCATGATACACACATCCACTAGGATGCGTCTCAAGAGTTTTAGATATGTCATCCAAAGACTCCTTACTCAAGCCATCCCTAATGAAGTTAATCTTATCTTCGCGGTTATCAGACACCATTCCAAAAGAACGACAACGAGTATTACAAAATATGCGAGCACATTTATAACAAACACACATTCTTTTGGCTCTTCTCCTTTTAGCATAGGTGCTCTTTCCTAAACCAGGCAGATGTGAATAAAAGAGTCAGAAGACTCACCTGCCAATCGGACCCGTGCTTCAATAATCCAACGAATGTTAGTAGGAATACCTTGATCATCAGTAACCTCATTCGTTCCAAGCGAGCTTTGTAGACTTTCATCAGAGAGTTTTGAGGGAGAGAAGGAAATTGCTTGTGAAGATTTGCTAGAATTTCTTCCATCCTGAAATGATTTAATCTGCAAAAACTAAACACACTAAATTAAATCACACCAAATCACAATATATACAAAAATTGCATGGGTTGCCTCCCTGCGAGCGCTCAGTTTAATCGTCATCAGCTAGATTTGACTTCTCGAACGTTAGGCTGGATCTGAAAGTGTGACACTTTCTTTTTGTCGCTCAAATGATTCTCCCCAGTAGTGTTTGACACGCTTGCTTTTAACCTTGAAAGTTTTGTTGGAGTCAGGATCATGTATCTCAACGGCTCTTTTTGGTAAAACTTTGGTGATCACAAATGGACCTGACCACCATGATTTTGGCTTCCATGGGAAGAATTTCACCCTTGATTTGTTTAACAGTACCTTCTGCCCTGGTTCCAGTTGTATGCACATTAACTTCTCATCATTCTTTTCCTTGCCTTTTCCTTGTACAATTTGGCATCCTCAAAAGGCTGTATGTGAAATTCCTCCAATTCATTGAGCTGGTGGAACATTTTATCTTCTATTGCTTGTAGTGCAAGAATAGGCTTCTTCAGTACGCAGTGCGCTTTATCTTCAGGCTCCACAGGTAATTGACATGCTTTAAGTTTGTCAGTAGATCTTTGTCTTTCATCAGAGTTCTGAAGGGTACTATGTATCACATCAAGTCTGAATCATTCCTCCTTCTCGTCATTCGGGAAATTCATGGCTTTTAAAAACATTGAATGTTACTTCTTGGTCCTGTACCCTCATGGTTAGTTCTTATTTTTGTACATCAATAATGTTTCGACCTGTAGCCAAGAATGGTCTCCCGAGGATGATTGGCACGTCTGCGTCTTCCTCCATATCAAGGACAATAAAATCTGTTGGGAAAATGAATTTGTCAACCTTAACCAGCACATCCTCAACTACGCCTCTTGGAAATACGAGCGTTCTATCATCAAGTTGTAGAGAGACTGAAGTGGACATTGTTTCTCCAATCTGCAGTTTCCTGAAAATAGTAAAAGGCATCAAGTTAACACTTGCACCTAAATCACATAAAGCCTTACCAAAGTCATGTTCTCCTATGGTGCAAGGAACAGTGAAACTTCCAGGATCTTTCAATTTTGGAGGAAGTTTCCTCTGAATGATAGCACTGCATTCTTCTGATAATGCTACTGTCTCGTAATCTCCCAATCTCCGCTTTCGTGAAAGAATGTCTTTCATGAATTTGGCATAGCTGGGCATTTGTTCCAACGCTTCTACAAATGGAATGTTGATATGTAGCTTTCTGAACACCTCCAGGAAACGAGCAAACTGTTTGTCCAGTTTATTTTTCTGAAGACGCTGAGGAAAATGTGGAGGTGGAGTGATCTATTTTTTTTTCCTTTGCTTCTTTTTCCTTCATCTGTTGCTTTGTTTCTTTTGGAATATCTTCAATCGTTGCCTTGATTCCAATATCTTTGTTGATTTCAGTACCGCTTTTTAACATGATGGCATGACATTGCTCCTTTCCCATGTTCCTTGGATTTGGTTCTATGTTGCTGGGAAGATTACCTGGCGGTCTGTAACTTTGAGCATTGGCCAGTTGTCCGATTTGATTCTCCAGTGCTTTGATAGAGGCTGAATGGCTTTGATTCAATGCTACTTGATTTTGAACCATAGCTGCTAAAGCATCGTATTTTGCTTCTTGCTTCTTCAACTGGGCCAGCACTTCTAATATTCCTGGTTCTTTTTCATGCTCCTGGCTTTTATTCTGTTGCTGGAATCCAGGTGGTGGATAGTTCTGTTGTTGAAATCCCGATGGTGGATTGTTCTTTTGCCCTGAATTGTTGCTCCATGAAAATTCGGATGATTCCTCCACCCTAGGTTGTAGGTGTTGGAATATGGATTATTCCTCTGTCTGTTGAAATTGTTGACATAATTCACCGTCTCTTCAAGTTGGTTTGGTTCTGGTGCTCCTCCATATGGTGAACTTGTGGATCCACCATTAACTTTCATGTTAAGAGTTTCCAGATTTTTGCAAATCACATCCAGCTTGGAATTCAGTGCTGTGTTGGCTCCAACTTCATAAATTCCTGCAATTCTTTGGATCATGCTCCTTTCTGTTGGCCATAAAGAGTTATTGTTGGCCATTTCTTCAATTAAGTCTCAGGCTTGATCTTCTCCTTTTTCCATCAAAGCTCCTCCAGCAACAACATCAATTGTGGTTCTCATTATTCCAGAAAGTCCATTGTAAAAGGTTTGGACTTGTAGCCACTTTGCTATCTCATGATGAGGACATTTCCGGAGTAAATCTTTGAATCTTTCCCAAGCTTCGCAAAGGGATTCTGAATCTTGTTGCACGAAGGATGTGATGTCATTCCTCAACTTTGCAGTTCTGGCTGGTGGAAAGTACTTTGCAAGGAATTTGGTGGCTAGAGTGTTCCAAGTTGTGATGGAACCTACTGGTAGTTAATGTAGCCAAGCTTTAGCTCTGTCCTTCAAGGAGTATGGAAAAACACGCACTCTTATTGCTTCCTCAGCTGCTCGGTTGTAATTGAAAGTACCGCAAACTTCAAGGAAGTTGCTGATGTGGGCATTAGGATCTTCAGTTGCATTTCCCCCAAACTGTACTGACTGCTGAATCATCTGGATGGATTTTTTGATGTCACCCGCATTTGCTGGTAAGGGAGGAAGTACAATACAAGAAATGAGTCCGTCAACCACCGGAATGGTTCTGTCACGAATGGGAATCGGTGGTGCAACATTCAAAGGTTCAGGTTCCATGTTAATGATTGGTTCTTGGCTTTCTCGCCTTTCCCTTCTCAACTGTCTGATGGTTCTTTCAATTTCTGGGTCAAGCGGTCGAAGTTCAAAGCTTCTGGTTCGTCTCATGTAGTTTGTGAGAACCAGAAACACATGAAAACAAAAACCATAAGTAAAAAGAAATTAGATACAACCCGGCAATGGCGCAAAAAACTTGACCAGCGTAAACACACACGTATAAAGTAAGCGCACGTATCGTTCAAGTAGTATAAAAATATCGATCCCACGAGGACTTAATTCCTACTGTTGTTATTAATTATTGAATCTATTTATTTACAAATAACTAATTGAGGGTGAAGAGAATGATTGCTTGATTGATTTGGTTGATTGTAGTTTTGCAAAATAAATAAATAAATAAAAAGACAAAAGAAAATACTAAGGAAAATAACAAAAGACACAAAGATCTATGGTTGTGAATCATTCTAATATCTTTTAAAAGATGAAGTGATTATTTTATGTTTGTGTAATAAATCAGTTTACTAACCTGGAAAAAGAAATTATGCAAAAGCCTCTATCGATGGTCAGATGCAAATACCCAGTTTAACCCAATTGAACCATATATCTATGTCAACCAAATTATCTGGATTCATTAAGTTTAAGTTCCAATTATGGCTACCCCCGCCCGACAGGTATATGTCTATCCTGTAAGGAAATCTATTAAATGGTTATCTATCCTCAAGGAAGATCGTGGGCTATTAAGTCTAAGGCTGAAACCTAAAATCCATATGTCTAGTTCATTTTAGATTTACCACATCAATCTTATTGGTGATCAGACAACAAGAAGCATTAAGCTTAAGACTTAATAAGTAAACCTTTAAATTACCCAAACTATAAAATAACCCCTTATAAACCGGTGATATTATAATTCATCACAACCTCAGATAACTAACACATAACTAGGGCTAGTAAAGACTTAAAAGTAAAAGA
Source organism: Zanthoxylum bungeanum (assembly GCA_019454045.1). Lineage (NCBI taxonomy): Eukaryota > Viridiplantae > Streptophyta > Magnoliopsida > Sapindales > Rutaceae > Zanthoxylum > Zanthoxylum bungeanum. The sequence continues at coordinate 84,982 of SKCR01016393.1, read as the reverse complement.
CATAAAGTAAAAATGCTGAAAGTAAATTGCTGAAAAGTAAATGACGGAAAGTAAATGCTGAAATTAAATACTGAAAATTAAATGTTGAAAAGTAAATGCTGAAAGTAAATTACTGAAAAGTAAATGCTGAAAGTAAATTGCTGAAAGTAAATTGCTGAAAGTACATTGCTGAAAAGTAAATGCTAAAAAGTAAACGCTGAAAGTAAATTGCTGAAAGTAAATTGCTGAAAAGTAAATGCTGAAAATAAATTGCTGAAAAGTAAATAAAGTAAAAGTACAATAAAAGAAAAGGCTAAGGTAAAAGGATCCACTTTTATTACTTCTATTTTAGATATCTCCATTAATATAATATATTAACTTTGCATGATAATTACCAACCAGCCATATAGACGGTATCCAGATTAAGTCAAATTAATAATTAATTACCAACCGACCAATCAGGCGGTATCTAGTTCAGTCAGGTTAAAACCAATTTAAATAATTACCAACCGACCAATATGGCGGTATCATCGTTAAGTAAGGTTTTAACTAGTTTATCTATTATAATTAAGGGAGATTAATCTAAATATTAGTAATAAAATTTTTACCTTTTACCCCAGCAAAGGGGAGTTACCTCCTCATTACTGAAAAGTAAAAAACTGAAAATTAAAGAAAGAAAAGTATTGTGCGTAAAAGTAAATTGCGGAAAGTAAAAAACTGAAAAGTAAAGAAAATAAAGTGCGAAGGTGGAAATTAATTACTGAAAGCTGTAAATAAACAAACAAGATACAATCTTCTTAGTATTCTTAAGGAATTCCTTAGAAGAAAGTATGAATTTTACAAATGAAATGGCTTGGTATTTATAGGCAAAATTTTGCCTCCATCAAATCATCCACCAAATCAATTATTAATTGCTCCACTAATTGCTCCACCAAATCCATTATTAATTACCCCACTAATTGCTTATCATGTTTGGTGGTGATTTTATAATTTTTATTATTTATTTATTAATTTATTTTTTGCTTTGAAAATGACTTTAATAATTACACACAACACACTTCTGTATGGTTCATCAATTTCGGGCATGAAATATTCAGAATGCAAAATTATTTTGTCTTTCAAAGTTGTATATCTTTGATTCTTCTTTAATCTGGAACTTGAATCAGCTCAATCCGATATCGGAGTAAAACGGTATGCCCAAAATACGACAGATGCGTAAAACTAGAATTTCCAAAACTGCACTTCGTTGAAACGCCCTTTCAAGTTTCCAATCTCCAAAATCAATATGTCAAGTCCAATGTTTTCCCTTATTTTACCCATATTTCGTCCTAAATGATTTCATTGAGATACGATATTATTTTATCTGCAAAATAAACTAAAACACATCAAAACGTTCATCAAACTCGAGAAACTAAACAAAATATTAAGTTAAAGTGGAGGTAAATATTGATATATTTTCCGCTCATCAGCCCTCCACACCGATCTTCTTTTCATGATGCCACATCATGTCAGTCATTGTGTGTCTTGACTTGAAAAACCTATGCACGTTAGGCGTCGCGACACCAAAGGCTTGCGCGTCGCGACGCGCAAAAATTACCGAAATGTCCTTTTTGCCAATTTTCCTGTTTTGCTCCAAATCACCTCCAGAATGACCTGAAACTTTATTTATCTACAAAATAACACAAAACACATCAAAATATTCAAAAAACTCAAGAAAATATATAAAATATTAGGTTAAATGAGTGGGAAATAGTGATAGAAATACCACTCATCACACCCCCAAACCTAATATTTTGCTAGTCCTCGAGCAAAACATAGAATAAAATAACATAATAAAATTTAACTAAGCCACTTTCGTAGGGATCACGGTTGCATTTAGCATATGCAAAAAGCCTTTAAACCCCTAGGTGTCCCTAGTGGACGAGTTGTAGTCTCGTGAGGGTTTACAGTAATGATACCCACAAATATTTTACAAAAGTAAAAATGTTGTAAAACTAAAGCACACAAAAGCAAAAAGACAAGCGAAAAGAGAATAAAGAAGTTAGTGACTAATCAGGTGAAACTTCTACTCCAAGTTAATAGTTATTTTGTTTCATTCTAAATTACTGAATAAGTAAATTCTCCGAATATTTTTACCATTCTTCATATACACAGCCAACATAATATTAAACAACTTATTTTTGCCCACAGCAGTCATATGTGCAGTTGATAAGAGAGTAATATTTTTGTCCTAAAGTTCTATCAGATTTCACACCTTTTTGTAGCAAAAGAATAATTTTTCAGATTTTTAAGAATTTTTCTTTGATTTTTCTTTTCTATTTTTTATTTATATACAATATCTTCCATCTATGTAGCGAGTGTTGGGTCGGTGGCTCCCAAACCAGTTGGTTTTAGGGCACCAGGTGTTAAGATACCCCTACGGACTTAATTACTCAGACTTTAGATATATATATTTTGCAGCATCTTTCATCCATGTAGCGAGCTTTGGGCCAATGACTCCCAAACCAGTTGGTTTTAGGGCACTAGGTGTTAAAACACCCTTACAGACTTAATAACTGGGATCTCAGAATTATTTTTATTTTTTATTATTTTTTTTTACTCCATCATTTTTTGAGATGCTTCCTCCAATTAAACTAGAGCACTAAATATTACAAACTTTTCAATTTTAGCTCATGTCCGTATGTTTCCATGTATGTTGATAATACCTGTCAACTGAGCATATGAAGATTCATTTTAGTCAGTGTTATGGAGAATTCACAATTAAATAATTTAAAAGGAGATAAACAAAAATTAACTTGTTTCGAAATAGGTTTGAGATACGTCTCAGGAGTGGAAACTCCTTACTCAGCTATCCTTTACCAATTTCACCTTTTTAGTCAAAACACAAAAACGCAAAATATTTTTGTAATTTTTGAAAAATTTTCAATTTTTTTTTGTATTTTTCGAAAAATTTTGGACTAAAATGAAAACAACATACAAACTAAAAATAAGGTACTAATCAACTAATTCCCTCCCCCAAACCTAAATGAGACATTGTCCCCAATTTCTTTTTGTCGCTCAAATGATTCTCCCCAGTAGTGCTTGACACGTTTGTTTTTAACCTTGAAAGTTTTGTTAGCGTCAGGATCATGTATCTCAACGGCTCTTTTTGGTAAAACTTTGGTGATCACAAATGGACCTGACCACCGTGATTTTGGCTTCCATGGGAAGAATTTCACCCTTGATTTGTTTAACAGTACCTTCTGCCCTGGTTCCAGTTGTATGCGCACTAACTTCTCATCATGTCTTTTCTTGCCCTTTTCTTTGTACAATTTGGCATCCTCAAAAGGCTGATTGTGAAATTCCTCCAATTCGTTGAGCTGTTGGAACTTTTTCTCTTCTGTTGCTTGTAGTGCAAGATTTGTCTCTTTCAGTGCAAAAGATGCTTTATCTTTAGGCTCCACATGCAATTGACATGTTTTAAGTTTGTTAGTAGAACTTTGCAGTGCATTAGAGTTCTGAATGGTACTGTGTATCACATCAAGTTTGAAACATTCCTCCTTTTTTTCATCATCTGGGAAATTCATGGCCTTGAAAACATTGAATGTTACTTCTTGGTCCTGTACCCTCATGGTTAGTTCTCCTTTTTGTACATCAATAATGGTTCGACCTATAGCCAAGAATGGTCTCCCGAGGATGATTGGCACGTCTGCGTCTTCTTCCATATCAAGGACAATAAAATCTGCTGGGAAAATGAATTTGTCAACCTTGACCAGCACATCCTCAACTACGCCTCTTGGAAATACGAGCGTTCTATCAGCAAGTTGTAGTGAGACTGAAGTTGGCATTGTTTCTCCAATCTGTAATTTCCTGAAAATAGAGAAAGGCATCAAGTTAACACTCGCACCTAAATCACACAAAGCCTTACCAAAGTTATGTTCTCCTATGACGCAAGGAACAGTGAAACTGCCAGGATCTTTCAACTTCGGGGGAAGTTTCCTCTAAATGATGGCACTGCATTCTTCTGTTAATGATACTGTCTCGTAATCTCCCAATCTCCATTTTTGTGAAAGAATATCTTTCATGAATTTGGCATAGGTGGGCATTTGTTCCAATGCTTCTGCAAATGGAATGTTGATATGCAGCTTTTTGAAGATCTCCAGGAACCGAGAAAACTGCTTGTCCAATTTGTTCTTCTGAAGACGTTGAGGAAAAGGTGGAGGTGGAGTGATCTGTTCTTTTTCCTTTACTTCTTTTTCCTCCATATGTTGCTTTGTTTCTTTTGGATCTTCTTCAGCAGCTGTTTTGGCTCCAACATCTTTGTTGATTTCAGTACCGCTTTTTAACATGATGGCATGACATTGCACCTTCCCCATGTTCCTTGGATTTGGCTCTGTGTTGCTAGGAAGGGTACCTGGCGGTCTGTAATTCTGAGCATTGGCTAGTTGTCCGATTTGATTCTCTAGTGCTTTGATAGAGGCTGAATGGCTTTGAGTCAGTGCTACTTGATTTTGAAACATAGCATCATATCTTGCTGCTTGAGAGTCGTGTTTTGCTTCCATCTTTTTCAAGTAGGTCAACACTTCTGTTATTCCTGGTTCATTTGCCTGCTCCTGGCCTTTGTTCTGTTGTTGGAATTCAGGTGGTGGATAGTTCTGTTGTTGACCTGAATTGTTGCTCCATGCGAAATTAGGATGATTCCTCCACCCTGGGTTGTAGGTGTTGGAATATGGATTGTTCCCCTGCCTGTTGAAATTGTTGAAAAAATTCACCGTTTCTTCAAGTTGACTCGATTATGGTATTCCTTCATATGGTGAACTTGTGGATCAAGTGGTAAGAGTTGTAGGGGTTTTAGGGGCTAAATCCGGTAACGCAGCGGAAGCGGCGGAAGATCGTATCTTCCGATTTCAAAACTTTTTCTCAGATTAATTAAATAAACATATTTATTTAATATCCAATAATCAAATTATGAAATAAAATTCAATAAATCATATTTAAGTGAATTTACCAAATTACCCTTACTTTGGTATTTTGTCCATTTTATTCCGAAATTGATCTAATCAATTTTGAATGATTCTAAATCATTTCTAAGATGAACTTAGCATGTTCAAAACATCAAAACACCAAAAGCACCAAAATCCCCAATTTTGTTCATCATGGCCGAATGCACCATTAGGGTGCCAAATTGTGCACTTTGTCATTTCATGCTTCAAAACACATCAAGATGTAATCCAATCAACATGAAACTTTATATGAATCATATACACATCCAATACACAACATATACACATATATGAAAATCCCCAAATTTGGAATTGGTCATGAACCCTAATTTTTCAATTTCTTCAAATTGGACAAATTAGACCAAATTGGTTAAATCCAACACTTCAATCATCTTTCTTCCATCCAATCAAAGTCTTAACACAATGAAACAACTCAAGATCAAATCTAGGTCATCTAAGAGTGGGTCAAAAACTCTAGATTAGCAACATGGTTTCCAAAACCTTAAAAGAAAGCTTATAACTACAATAGTCACAACCTTCCTTCATCATACATGCTTAACACTTCCATCAAAACTTCCATCAACAAAAACACAAGGAATAAAGAAAGAAATAACCTAAGAACATCATATGTTAAAGCCTAGATCCTAAGGAACATTTTCCTTTCTAATAGCAAGTTGGAAAAACTCACTAAAATCCAAGCTTTCTTTGATTTCTTCTTTCTTTCTCACAAGCTTCCTTTGCTTCCATTAATGGAGTTTTTCTTTAAAGTGTGTTAGGTTATCAAATGAAAGTGAAATGAAAACAATATATACTTGTTGTAAAATAGCCTTGGTCGAAATTGCAAAGACAAATACAAGTTATATTAATTTCAATTTCATTTCACCTTTATCTTTGATCAACTTGCATAAATATCCTAATAACACTTTATTAGATATTTAATTAAGTCAACAAAGGCAACCAAAAAATATAACTCTTATATTTTAAGGTCATGGCCGAAATTTTGAAGAAAAAAATAAAGAAAAATGATATTTCAATTTTAAACATTTTAAACAAATATCAAAGAAGTCAAATCCATTTGACTACCATTTCCTTTACTTTACAAACACTTATAATCATTTCCTAACTTTATCATTTGGTGATATATTTATATTTTAATTATATTAATCATTTAACAATTAATAATTAAATAATTAATTAAATATAAATATATCAAATATATGTATTATATTTACTTTAAATATCTCAAATACATATATTGATGATATATGTCAAATACCTTTATTTGACTATTTATAATGTGTATTTAATAATATCATATATTAAATACAAATACACATTAATTAGGAAATAACGGTTCGGCCCGTTCGCATGTATTTTCGTTTAACGATTAAACGATTTATAAATAATCATCATTATTCATAAATGTTGCTCTAGTGCTCTACGAGTATGTTTCATTATTGAGACTCTCTAGATTCAGGTATATCCGTCACGAAATCCAATTTCGTGTCCATAATCTATCCACCCGTAGATTATGACGATCACGGATAAACGAGTTGAATCATACAGGTCGAGGTCATTGCATACGTATAATCCATCCGTCACAGGTATCCAGATAATCCCAGAGATATAGATGTAAACGTCAAATCTCTATAGGTATTATCTCGTCGACGTATCTAATAGCAATCTTTAAATAACACTCGGAACTTACTTCCGATGTATACTGTGGCCACAGATTTAACAGACTGCTAAATATATATGGACTACCTATGCTCTGTACACAGAACTGACGGATCCTATCTTGACACACACAGGATATCCTGAGGATCGATCCACACCCAACGAACAGGCGGAGGTCTGATCTAAATAGATCGGTGACGTGACTGCCATCTAAGTGTGGAGGATGTCTCATACATCCACAGTGGTGTCTCAAGTCGAAGGACCACTATGCTACTCAACCCGAGGAGATTCTTATTGACGTTGGTGTACCATCCATTAAGAATCTTCGGTGAGCCGTTCAGTGTTATCCATTATAAACACCTACACGTCTATATGAGTCTCTCTAGACTCATGGTTCATTGGGATAAACCATCGGACCAAGTCTCGATATACGACATGTACTGGTCTCAACGGATTTGACTAACCGACCCGTGTTAGCAAATCTTGACCAGGAACTATGTTTGATAATATTCATATAGCAGTGACACTTCCCAATGTCAATTACAAACTAACTTTGTAACTGTGTACTGCATTATATATTATCGGGCCTTTGTCTAATATATACATATCACTAAACCACATTTAGTTTCAATTTAATCGTGATCAGATCGAATACGTATATAAGAACAAGAGGTGCAACCATAAATAACTAATATTATGGAATAAGGGGATGTTCGTATTCATGAATCAGACATAAATACGGTCCGGATTGGCGCTCAGAGCACCAACCCCAACAAGAGTTTCCAAAAATTTGCATATCTGATCTAGCTTGGTGTTGACTGCTGTATTGGCTCCACTTTCATAAATTCTTGCAATTCTTTGGATCATGCTCCTTTCTGTTGGCCACAAAGAATTGTTGTTGGCCATTTCTTCAATTAAGTCCCAGGCTTGATCTTTTCCTTTTGCCATCAAAGCTCATCCAACAGCAGCATCGATTATGGTTCTCATTATTCCAGAAAGTCCATTGTAGAAGGTCTGAACTTGTAGCCACTTTGCGATCTCATGATGAGGACATTTCCGGAGTAAATCTTTGAATCTTTCGCAAGCTTCGCAAAGGGATTCTGAATCTTGTTGCATGAAGGATGTGATGTCATTCCTTAACTTTGTAGTTCTGGCTGGTGGAAAGTATTTTGCAAGGAATTGGTGGCTAGAGTGTTCCAAGTTGTGATAGATACTGCTGGTAGTGAATGTAGCCAAGCTTTAGCTGTCCTTCAAGGAGTATGGAAAAACTCGCAGTCTATTGCTTCTTCAGCTGCTCGGTTTTAATTGAAAGTACCGTAAACTTTCAGGAAGTTGCTGATGTGGGCATTAGGATCTTCAGTTGCATTTCCCTCAAACTGCACTGACTGCTGAATCATCTGAATGCATGTTTTGATGTCACCCACATTTGCTGGTAAGGGAGGAAGTACAATACTAGAAATGAGTCTTTCAACCACCGGAATGGTTCTGTCTCGAATGGGAATTGGTGGTGCAACGTTCAAAGGTTCAGGTTCCATGTTGACTAAAGCTTTTTGGCCTTCTCGCCTTTCATTCTCAACTGTCTGATGGTTCTTTCAATTTCTGGGTCAAGCGGTCGAAGTTCAAAGATTCTGGTTCGTCTCATGTAGTTTCTGAGAACCTGAAACACAAGAAAACAAAAACAATAAGTAAAAAGAAATTGGATACAAGTAACGTATCTAACCCCTAAACTAATAGTAAAAGATAAATAAGTCCCCGGCAACGGCGCCAAAAACTTGACCAGCGTAAACACACACGTATAACGCAAGCGCACGTATCGTTCAAGTAGTATAAAAATATCGATCCCACGAGGACTTAATATCAAATTTATTAATTTTATGAGGTCAAATGATTACTAGTATCTAACAGGTTGTTTGATTGATTTGAAATGGTGACGATTCTAAATTTAAAAACAAGTAAATAAATTGTTCGAAAGTAGGTTTTAAGAAAATTCAATATTAAAAACTATCTAAGGTTGTGATTTCTTTAATATCATTTAAAGATGAAGTGTTATCTTAAAGTTGGGTAATATATTGATTTATTAACCTGGAACACTAAATTATGTAAAAGCCTCTTCCGATGGTCAATTACAAATACCTAGTATAATTCAATTGAACCATATGTCTATGTCAACCAAATTACCTAGATTCATTAAGGTTAAGTTCCAATTAAGGCTACCCCCGCCCGACAGGTATATTCCTATCCTGTAAGGAAATCTATTAAAGGGTTATCTATCCTCAAGGAAGATCGTGGGCTATTGAGTCTGAGGTCTTAAACTTAAAATCCCTATGTCTAGTTCATTTTAAGTTTACCTAATTAATTTTATTAATGGCCAGTTAATTAAAAAGCATTAAGATTAAGACTCAATAAATAAATCTTTATATTACCCAAACTATAATCTAACCCCTTATAAACCGGTGATATTAAAAGTCATCACAACCCCAGATAACTAATTTAGTTACAACACATAACTAGGGCTGGTAAAAACTTGAAAATAAAAGACTTGAAGTAAAAATGCGGTAAAGTAAATACTCAAAAGTAAATTACAATAAAATAAAATGCTAAGGTAAAAGGAATTATTTTTACTACTACTAATTTAGATATCTCCCATAAAATAATATATAAACTTGTGATAATATTACCAACCGACCAATCTGGCGGTATCCTGATTAAGTCAAATTAAGTCCAACCAGCCATTAAGGCGGTTATATTTGTCCATAAACCAGCCATAAAGGCGGAACCAAAATTAAATTACCAACCGACCAATCTGGCAGTATCCTTGATTAGTCAGGTTTAAACCAGATTAAAATTAAATTACCAACCGACCAATATAGCGGTATCCTTTTTAAGTCAAATTTAAAATAGTGAATATATTATTTTTAAATGAGATTAATCTAAATAACAATAGTAAAATAATTACCTTTCACCCTAGCTGGGGAAGTTACATTCTCATGGTGAATAGTAAAAACTGTAAAAATAAAGAAAATAAATTACTATTATTACAAAAAGTAATTAAAATTATTACAAAACTAAAAATTAAAAAACTAAAAACTAAAAACTAAAAGAATCTAGAGAGAGAAACTCTCTCTTTAGATAGAATAGAAGAGAGAGAGTGGTACAACAAAATCTGAAATCTCGAGCTCAATTTATAGGCGCGGATAAGCTTCTAGCGTCGCGACGCTAGAACAGTGAGGCGTGGCACAATGACAGCTTGACACGTGGCGATTCGGATAAGAAGATAAGGCGACACGTGGCGAGGCGGCTAAGAGCTCAATTATTATACTGACATGGCGATGACGTGGCAAGGCGGCTGAGATCAATTGTCGGCACCGTAGGATTGCGACACGTGTCACGTTGTGATTGGCTGATGATGATGTGGCATGTTGACTCAGTTGACCTGCTGACGTGGATGATGACATGGCAAGACGCGTGGAAGAGTTGACTCGTTGACCGGATGACGTGGCGACACGTAGGATGACACGTGGCACATGTGGAAATAGTAATTGTCGGCACTATAGGATGATGACACATGGCACGACGCACGTTAGCAGATTGATGTGATGGTGACACGTGGCACGGCGCATGTTAGCAAAGTCAAACTTCTCAAATTCTGACCAGTTGACCCGGCGCACGTTAGCAGCTCTGGTGCACGTTAGGCGTCGCGACGCCAAAGGCTTGCGCGTCGCGACGCGCAAAAATTACCGAAATGTCCTTTTTGCCAATTTTTCCTGTTTTGCTCCAAATCACCTCCAGAATGACCTGAAACTTTATTTATCTACAAAATAACACAAAACACATCAAAATATTCACAAAACTCAAGAAACTATATAAAATATTAGGTTAAATGAGTGGGAAATAGTGATAGAAATACCACTCATCAATTGTAACTACTGCTACCTTCACCGGAATCAATAAACCGAGATTGAGAATTATACTGCTCACCGTGATAAACCCACATACGGTAAGTTGGTGATATTCCCGACATGTATAAATGATTATGAAATTCATCTAACCGTTTTCTTTTCCTATTCAAATAATTTGTACAAGGACACCGAACTCGACCTTCTGCAGAGGAGAGTAAGATGAAAATTTGTAGGAAAGTTGTGAGGCTGCAGATGAGAGAGTAAGATTGCAGAGGATGAGATTGAAGAGGATGAGAGAAAAGCAGAAGGGGAAGAAGGGTTGGTGGCATTCTGCATTTTAAAATAGTTTTAACGTCGAAGTCTTCCATTCGATGCTAAATGTCTGATCTTTAGCGTCGAAATTAAATTTCGACTCTAAAGGTTAACGGATTGTCGGTGGTATCGTCATAAACCTTTAGCGACGCATTTTAGTAGACGCTAAATGTCAAATTTTCAACGTCGAAAATTTTTTTCGACGCTAAAAGTATAAAATTTAGCGTCACAATTTATATCGATGCCAAAGATTACGGAAATAGTTGAAAACCTTTAGCGTCGAAAAATTTTGACGCTAAAATTACTACTTTTAGCGTCATGTTTTTATATTCGACGTTAAAAGTAGACAATTAGGCGTCGAATATTATTTTCGACGCTAAAAGTAGTAATTTTAATGTCGAATATTATTTTCGACGCTATAAGTAGTTATTAACATCGAAATAATTTCGACGCTAAAAGTACATTTTCTTGTAGTGGCTAGGGAGGGATTTTTGGTCATTTTTAAATTTAATAATTCAATTAAATATGAAGTTAAAGTTATCAAAACCTATTTGAACACTAACATTTAAAAGCCATGACATTAGTAATAATTAAGCATATTATATAACAATTATGAAATATATATATTGTTTAAATATTTACCATTTAAATATCTATGTAATTAAATAATATAATAATTAATATATATGTATTTTTATTATACACTAAATAACAAAATACATATATTAATGACGTGGGTCAAAATTTCATTGAAAGTTAATTAATGTGTATCTAATAAATTTTACATCAAATACAAATACACATTAATTATTAATTGACTGAAATGCCCATAACATGTGTAATTTCGTTTAACCGTTAAACGATTCGAATTAACTCACTTAATCTGATAAAGAATTATGAATAATCTGTATTATTCATAATGCATTGTCCAAGTGCTTAACGAGTACACTTCATATTGTGGGACTCTCTAAGTTCAGGTTTATCCGTCACAGAATTCAATTTTGTGTTCATAATTCACTCACTCGTAAATTATGACAATCACATAATATCTCGTAAAACAACGCAAGTCGAGGTCATTGCATACATGTAATCCCTCCGTCACAGGCTATCCATATTATACCGGGGATATAGATGAGAACGTCAAATCTCTGAGGTATAATATAGTCGACTTATTTGCGATCTCTATATAACACTCGAAACTCGCTTTCGCAATGTACCATGATTTTAACAGATCACAAACAGATGCAGGATACCTATGCCATATACACAAGAATGACGGATCCTATCTGATACTCACAGGATATCAAGAGCATGAGTCCACATCCAATGAACATGCAGATTTCTAATCTAAATACATCAGTGATGTGACTGCCATTAAAGTATGGATGATAACTCATATATTCATCGTGGTATCTCAATTCGAAAGACCACTATGCTACTCCACTCGTAAAGATTTCTATTGACGTTGGTGTACCATATATTAGGAAATCTTCAGTGAGTTTTTCAATGTTTATCAAATAAACACCTATATGTCTATGTAGGCATTTCATTTTTGCATGTGAGTCCCTATGATGAGCCTCGAGCGGAGGCACTACCTTTTAAGTTGTGGAAGTCGCGGGAAACTGACGTCGGAAGGGAAGGGTCAGAAATTGATACCTCGTTGGATTTGGTTCGCTCGTTTAGCTTCGAGTTTACTCGTTCAATCTCTGTTTTAAATTTATTCCCGGCCTAAATCTTAAACAAATTCTCGTCCTCGCCTCTCTTTTACTAAACCACCCTCATAACCATATCTCACCCATGCCTCATGCCCATAATCCCCACGTAACAAAAAAAGAACACATGAGCCCATGCATGCATTATTCAAACACTCAGCAAAACACAAAAGCCCTAACAACTAACCATCACCCCAACATGAACAACCCATTCACTCACCAAACAAAGACCAAACACTAGCAATCAAAAACAACCCATAACCACCCATACCTTATTCATGCTAACCACCCTCCATGCCACTCACCCATACCTCTCTCTTGATCCCCTCACTCTCTCAAACAGCAACCATATAAACCCTAGACTTCACACACAAAGGAGGGGATGGCGGCCTTCTTTCCCACCACCTACACCCCAATACCCTTCAGCAGCCCCTCTCCACTAGTGAGACACACTCACGAAGCAGCCACAAAATCACAACACCGACCAAACAAACATACTCCACTGCCATCACTCAACTTCACGGCATTAACCTTCCTTATGCATGAGACACGAGCAAAGCCCTAACCACGCACATCTCCCTTCACGTCTCCACAAACTGCCCTCAACACCTTACTCTCCACTCACATATTGTCCTTAGCATCTCACTCAAGCCAAACTCACGCTCCAATAGGGGGAACCAACTCATCAAACCTAACCAACCAGTAAGAAAACCCTACAAAAGCCGAGAATAACACACAGCTCACTCTCCCTAAAGAACCAGCCCCTCGCAAAACCCTTACCCATCAACAGTCCACGCAAATCTCTCTCTCAAATCCACGTACCAGCTCACACTCAGCCATAATTGCCCTCGTTCAACACGTCCCTCGACCATTTGACTTCAACACAAAGCCCATGCAGTCACGGACATAAATCACCCTAACCAGCCCTTCGATTCATCGACAAACACTCACGCTCATCAGCCCCTACGTTACTGCCCCTCACAAGCCTTCACGCCACTGACTAGCCTACCTCGCAAAAACACTCACATAACCCTACCCTCCACTCTCGGCAACTGGGAAACACAAAAATAATAAAGCCCTAGCTCATACACTGACCAGCCCTGCACGTACTGCCACTCATCATTATCCCTCTATCATCATTTGAGCCGCAAACCCCAGCCTGCCCTTCACTCACTGCACTTCACATAACCTTCAAGCAACCCACGACACAGACCACATAATACCCTTCATCCAACCCCATTCTACGTCTCAAGAAACAACCCTAAAGCCACCCACAAACACGTAGCTAACCCTCACCACACTCGCCACAGCCACTAACCAAAAATGAGCCCACGCAGCTAGCCACCAAACACGTCCCTGCCAACGCCCCTCTTTGCCACTTACAAGCAGCCCTTCATGGCCAAACGCTTCACATATGCAGCCCTTCACCGACCCGAGTAAAAAATAGACAAAACAGTGGAAACCACGAACCGACAAAAATGGTAAAAAAAATAGAGAAAACAGCGAACCCGTGAAAATGGCAGAAACATCAGACCAGTGAAAATAGTACAAACAGTAGAAACAGTGGACTAGTGAAAACAACGGAACGATAACCCTTCCGGCTCCGTGAAACGCACTCCCCGAAAGCGACTAAAAAGGTTAGACCTGAGGGCACCCCTTTTATTTATTATCCTTTATTTTTAGTAATTTTATTACTTTATTTCGTATGAGTATTGTGGATTTGTGCATGATGTGATTTCCAGATGAACGGAGTATGTGTTCTCTCTTGCGGTATATCGGATGGAAACCCGGACGTAAATTCCGTAGCCGAATTCGAATGGACGGTATTGCGGTTTGTACTCTGGATACAATGCCCTGTACCACTTGAGAGACACACATGTTTCGTTTCATCCAACCTTGTGTTCGAGCATGACTTAGTTTAGTATGTTATTTATTTTTTTAAGCATGATTTAGCCGTTAGTACATTGTCTCTTTATGCATGATTTATTTATTTTCTTTCGCAATAGGAGTTTAATCTACGTTTATGTTTAGGTTGTTATTTATTTCTCGTATTTGATAATCCAATATGCCGATGAGATTCTTGTGTGATATCGTATGTTTGCCGTTGTGATGTCTTACTTTTTGATGAGTGGTATTTATATCACTATTTCCCACTCATTTATCTAATATTTTATATAGTTTCTTAAGTTTTGTGAATATTTTGATGTGTTTTGTGTTATTTTGTAGATAAATAAAGTTTCAGGACATTCTGGAGGTGATTTGGGGCTAAATAGTGAAAATTGGACGAAAAGGGAATTTTGGTAATTTCCCGCGTCGGGACGCCCATACCATCAGCGTCGCGACGCCCATAATGCACCGAATCTGCTAACAAGCGCCGGGTCAACGTGTCAGAATTTGAGAAGTTTGACTTTGCTAAAATGCGCCGTGACACGTGTCGCCATCTAAGTCAATTTGCTAACGTGCGCCGTGCCATGTGTCATCATCCTACGGTACCGACAGTCGACATCGCCACGTGTGCCACGTGTCATCCAACGTGTAGCCATGTCATCCGGTCAACGAGTCAACTATGCCACATCATCATCCACGTCATCAGGTCAACCGAGTCAACATGCCACGTCATCATCAGCCAATCACAGCGTGACACGTGTCGCAATCTTATGGTGCCGAGAATTGATCTCAGCCACCTTGCCACGTCAGTGCCACGTCAGCATAATAATTGAGCTCTTAGCTGCCTCGCCACGTGTCGCCTTATCCTCTTATCTAAATCGCCACGTGTCAAGCCCTCAGCGTGCCACGACTCACTGTTCCAGCGTGGCGACGCCAAAGGCTCCAGCGTCGCGACGCCAAAGGCTCCAGCGTCGCGACGCCAGAAGCTTATCTGCGCCTATAAATTCAGCTTCGAATTTTAGAATTCAACACACTTCCTCTCTCTTTAATTCTTTCTAAAGAGAGAGTTCTCTCTCTAGATTCTTTTAGTTTTTTTAGTTTTTAATTTTTAGTTTTGTAAATAATTTTAATTACGTTTTATAATAATAGTAATTTAGTTTTTACTATTTACCATGAGAAGGTAACTTCCCCAGCTAGGGTGAAAGGTAATTCTTTTACTGTTACTATTTAGATTAATCTCCCTTAAAAATAATATATTCACTATTTAAAATATTGACTTAAAAAGGATACCGCTATATTGGTCGGTTGGTAAATTAATTTTAATCTGGTTTAAACCTGACTAATCAAGGATACCGCGAGATTGGTCGGTTGGTAATTTAATTTTGGTTCCGCCTTTATGGCTGGTTTATGGACAAAAATTTTCCGCCTTTATGGCTGGTTGGACTTAATTTGACTTAATCAGGATACCGCCAGACTGGTCGGTTGGTAATATTATCACAAGTTTATACATTATTTTATGGGAGATATCTAAATTAGTAGTAGTAAAAGTAATTCCTTTTTACCTTAGCATTTTATTTATTTTACTTTTCAGCTTTTACTTTATGTCTTTTACTTTTCAGTATTTTTACTTTATGTCATTTACTTTTAAGTTCTTACTAGCCCTAGTTATGTGTTAGTATCTGGGGTTGTGATGAATTCTAATATCACCGGTTTATAAGGGGTTATTCTATAGTTTGGGTAATTTAAAGGTTTACTTATTAAGTCTTAAACTTAATGCTTCTTGTTGTCTGATCACCAATAAGATTGATGTGGTAAATCTAAAATGAACTAGACATAGGGATTTTAGGTTTCAGCCTTAGACTTAATGCCCACGATCTTCCTTGAGGATAGATAACCCTTTAATAGATTTCCTTACAGGATAGACATATACCTGTCGGGGGGGTAGCCATAATTGGAACTTTAACTTAATGAATCCAGATAATTTGGTTGACATAGACATATGGTTCAATTGGGTTAAACTGGGTATTTGCGTCTATCGACATAGGCTTTTGCATAATTTAGTGTTCCAGGTTAATAAACTGATTTATTACAAAACATGAAATAACCACTTCATCTTTTAAATGATATTAGAATGATTCACAACTCTAGATCTTGGTGTCTTTTGTTATTTTCCTTAGTATTTTCTTTTGTCTTTTTATTTATTTTGTAAAACCACTTTCAACCAATCAAACAATCATTCTCTTCACCCTCAATTAGATATTTGTAAATAAATAGATTCAATAATTAATAACAACAGTAGGAATTAAGTCCTCTTGGGATCGATTTTTTATACTACTTGAACGATACGTGCGCTTGCGTTATACGTGTGTGTTTACGCCGGTCATGTTTTTGGCGCCGTTGCCGGGGACTTATTTTTCTTGAGTTATTAATTTTGAAGCTATCTAATTACTTGTATCTATTTTTCTTTATTTTTATCTGTAATTTTTATTCTTTCTTTTTCATGTGGTTGAAAAATGGAACACTACTGGGAGATTGAAAGATACGAGCCTTACAAGAAGATACACCCCAAATCTGGGAGCAACAGTCTTGTTTTCTGAAGCATGTTGTCAAGCCCAACGATTATCACTGGATCCAGAACCAGCAATACTACATTTGCTCATCAGAACGCAATGGAGAGATGTGACATATGTAATGGTAACCACCCAAGAGATTATTGCTAGTACAACTACAATCCAGGGTGGCAGAGCTATCAAAATCATTCATGGTACGAAGAACCATCACATTTTCCATCTTATCCACCATCTTCCTTCGATCCTTATCAAGAACCAGAACCATCCGAGGAAGATCAATTGATTCACATGTTCAAAGAACAAGCAACTCGATTGATGCACAAATTCAGAGTAACGCAGAATCCATAAGAGAATGACAGATCAGATCAGACAATTAATAGAAAACCAGAGCTACATACCTCAAGAATCATTTTCAGATGAAGCCTCAGATTACCAAACATTTCCTGATGACACTTTAGCAGAGGAGGAGGCTGAGGAGAATCAAGAACCAGAGGTATCAGTTCAGGAACCCGAACCGGCAAAGTCTCGATTTGATTTCTATTATTCAGATTCTGATGAGGATGAAGCTGAAATGTTTGTACCAACTGCATCAAAAATTGAGGATGGAATTCTGTATCCTCAAAATGATGATCTTGGAGATTATATTGCAACAATGTTTGAGGAAGAACTACCAATCGAAGAGGATAAAAGCATACAGACAGGGACATCTTTACATCCTCCGGTTGAAGATCTTGGAGATTGTTTTGCAATGATGTTTGAAGAAGATCTACCCGAGCCAATCAATTCAACTGAATCAGATGATGAAGACCTAATGTCAGACTCATCTTTTCATCCTCAGGTGGAACAAGAAGTAGAGCAAATAGAGGAGCAGATGACAGAACTTATTGAAGATCCAGAGCATTCAGGCGAAACATCACTGTTATGGGGAGTACAATCTAAAGATATCACCCAGAAGCTTGACAGAATGGAAATTCCATTCCAAGTCAAGCACCATATGAGACCTCCTGATTTTCTTTCTTTCTTTGCAGGAACCACTGGAGCAATAAGGAGCAAAAAGGTGGCACGAGCACTGAATGAGACAAAATTCTTTTTGCCACTTTACCGTTGGAAGAGACCCTTCAAAAGCAACGCTAATGGGATTGTCTTTAATCGGACATCCAAAACGACATTGAAACCTCATTGATAGATAGATTTCAGTCACGTCTGGCTGAAGACGAAAAATTTAGCGCTAGCAGGGAGGCAACCCATTCAATTTGTTGTAATTTGTTTTATTTTGTGTGAACTTTTTAATTTTGTGTGTTAGTTTTGCAGAAAAAATAAAAACGGAATTTTTCAGGACAAAGCAAGCCAGTGCAAGCGGGAATTTTCAAAATAAAAATTTGACAAAATCACAAGATATAAAGTCAATCCAAAAGAGACGGCCGAGTAAGGAGTTAGCTCTTGGGACGCGTCTCTATGGATTTATCCGTCGCAAGACATGATTTTGCCAAAAAAAAATATATTTCTAGCGTCGCGACGCCAGGCAAAATTCAGCGTCGCGACACTGGATCGATTGCAGGCCCAAAAACAGCAGCCGCCGAGAACAGAACCCATTTCCCTCACAGATCTCACCATTTTATCTCCACCCTTTGCCGTGAGCCTCATCACCGAGAACCAACAGAGCCGAGACCCATGGCCGAGCTTCCAACCTTCGACCAAGATCCATCCCCACCGTGAGCCTTTGACCGAGATCCACAGCCGCAACCATCGCCAAGCCAAACCGTCCACCACCCTCGACCACCGCAAGCCAATCCGCCAAACCACTGCCGTGTCTCACTAGCACTGCAACCGACCAATCCGTGAAGCCAACACCCAAAACCGGAACCGAGACATCACCAAAACAGATCCAAGCCACCACTGCCAACCCACAACCAAAATCGAGAAGCAGCAAATCAACCCAAGTCCAAGCCGATCCGTATCCTTCATTGCCAAATCTGGAATTGACGGTAAAATTGATTAAAAAAATATATATATTTGGTTTGGTAAAATTGATTTGGTATATTGAAAATTTGGATGATTGGTTATGAGATTTGAGTTGTGGAAGTGTTGAATTTTGAATGAATCGTAGTTTTGGGGGCGAAGTTGGGCATTGTGTATTGATAATTTTAGGGTGATTTTGGGGAAATTATGAGTTTTTAGAGGTGATTCTGCCAAAATTTTACTAAAAATGGTCAAATAACGATAGTGGTAAGAACCGTAAATTGGACATAGATCTTAATCGATTATTTTTCCTGTAAATTTCAGCTAATCAGGTATTACCTTCTAAACTCTTCTTCTACTTTTTAAGACATTGGGGACAATGTCTCATTTAGGTTTGGGGGAGAGAATTAGTTCATTAGTATCTTGTTTTTAGTTGTGTGTTGTTTTTATTTTTTAGTCTAAAATTTTTCGAAAAATACAAAAAAATTGAAATTTTTTTCAAAAATTACAAAAATATTTTGCGTTTTTGTTTTTATTTTGACTAAAAAGGTGAAATTGGTAAGAGATAGCTGAGTAAGGAGTTTTCACTCCTGAGACGTATCTCAAACCTATTTTGAAACAAGTTAGTTTTTGTTTATTTTATTTTAAAATTATTTAATTTGTAAATTCTCCATAAAACTGACTAAAATGGATCTTCATATGCTCTGTTGGCAGATATTATCAACATACATGGTAACATACAGAGATGATCTATAATTGAAAAGTTTGTAATATTCAGTGCTATAGTTTAATTTAGTGTGTTTAGTTTTTGCAGATTAAATCATTTCAGGATGGAAGAAATTCTAGCAAATCTTCACAAGCAATTTCCTTCTCTCCCTCAAAACTCTCTGATGAAAGTCTACAAAGCTCGCTTGGAACGAATGAGGTTACTGATGATCAAAGGTATTCCTACTAACATTCGTTGGATTATTGAAGCACGGGTCCGATTGGCAGGTGAGTCTTCTGACTCTTTTATTTCACATCTGCCTGGTTTAGGAAAGAGCACTTATGCTAAAAGGAGAAGAGCCAAAAGAATGTGTGTTTGTTATAAATGTGCTCGCATATTTTGTAATACTCGTTGTCGTTCTTTTGGAATGGTGTCTGATAACCGCGAAGATAAGATTAACTTCATTAGGGATGGCTTGAGTAAGGAGTCTTTGGATGACATATCTAAAACTCTTGAGACGCATCCTAGTGGATGTGTGTATCATGAAATTCCCATGTTATATGCACAATTCCAAAAGGAAAGACAACTGTTAAGTCTCGAGAATCTGACTCAAAAAGACCATTTTTGCCAATTTATAAGAAATTGGATGGGAAGCTTGTCCCTGACGCATAGACGTCAATCAAGCCGTTACTTTTCTTATAAATATTATATCTCTTTGTCTTTTCTAATAATTGTAATTTGTTTTGTTGTTTTCTTTTATTTTCTCCGACAGGATCCAGACCTTTTTATCACAATTTATTTTACTATTTTGCTACTAATCGTCCTTTGGAAGATACTTATGCTATTTTTACTCACACCTTTTTCAAGTATTATAAATTCAACTCATCATTGACACATCCAGAGTAAAATATGAAAGCCACTTCAAGAAGACGAGTTGAAAACATCTGTGTGTTTTGCGGTAGTAGTGTTGGTACTAACCACAATACGTAGAAGCAGCACAAGAATTGGGTCAGTCTTAGCTGTAAGAAATATGCACTTAGTATATGGTGGAGGCAACCTTGGACTAATGGTGATCATTTCAAAGGCCGTACAGGAAGGAGGCAGTCACGTTTTAGGAATTATTCCAAAACCCTTGGCAGAGGAAAATCTTATTGAACCATCAAACTGAGAGGAACTTATTGTGCCAGATATGTCTGAACGACTGTAGAAATGATTAACCGTGCTGATGCTTTTATTGCTTTGCCAGGTGGCTTGGGTACATTAGAGGAAATTTTTATAGTGCTATCTTAGGCGAACTTGAACATACACCAGAAACCAATTGGGCTGTTTAACGTTGATGGATTTTATGATTTTCTTTATGAGTTTCTTGATGATGCCCGAAGAAATGGGTTCGTGTCAAAACCTTTGAAAGAACTACTCTTTACTGCCAGAACTGCTCCAGATCTAATTGACCAACTCTTAACCTATGAACCACAAATTGACCATATCCTTTCAAAGATAAATTGGTCCGAGGACGATCGTGGTAAGAGGCGTCGGATTAATCTGGATCTTAACCTTTAATTTCCTGTAGAATTTCGGCTAACCAGGTATTATCTTCTAAACACTTCTTCTATTGTTTAAGACATTGGGGACAATGTCTCATTTAGGTTTGGGGGAGAGAATTAGTTCATTAGTATCTTGTTTTTAGTTGTGTGTTGTTTTTATTTTTTAGTCTAAAATTTTTCGAAAAATACAAAAAAATTGAAATTTTTTTCAAAAATTACAAAAATATTTTGCGTTTTTGTTTTATTTTGACTAAAAAGGTGAAATTGGTAAGAGATAGCTGAGTAAGGAGTTTTCACTCCTGAGACGTATCTCAAACCTATTTTGAAACAAGTTAGTTTTTGTTTATTTTATTTTAAAATTATTTAATTTGTAAATTATCCATAAAACTGTCTAAAATGAACCTTCATATGCTCAGTTTGCAGATATTATCAACATACATAGTACATACAGACATGAGCTAAAAATTGAAAAGTTTGTAATATTCAGTGCTCTAGTTCAATTGGAGGAAGCATCTCAAAAAGCAGTGGAGTAAAAAAAAATTCTGATTTACAAAAAAATAAAGTATCTAAGATCCGGTTATTAAGTCTGTAAGGGTGTTTTAACACCTAGTGTCCTAAAACCAACGGGTTTGGGAGTCACTGGCCCAAAGCTCGCTACATGGATCGAAGATGCTACAAAAAATATATTTATATCTGAAGTCTGGGTAATTAAGTCCGTAGAGGTGTCTTAACACCTGGTGCCCTAAAGCCAACTGGTTTGGGAGCCACCGACCCAAAGCTCGCTACATAGACGGAAGGTATTGTATATAAATAAAAAGTCAAAATTCAGAAAAAAAATCAAAAAAAAAATTAGAAAAATCAGAAAAATTTATTCCATTGCTACAAAAAGGTGTGAAATCTGATGGAACTTTAGGACAAAAATATTACTCTCTTATCAACTACACTTGTGACTGTTGTGGGAAAAAATGAATTGATTAATATCTTGTTGGCTGTGTATATGGAGAATGGTAAAAATAATCGGAGAATTTACTTATTCGGTAATTTAGAAAGAAACAAAACAACTAGTAACTTGAAGTAGAAGTTTCACCTGATTAGTCACTAAAATCTTTATTCTCTTTTCTATTGTCTTTTTGCTTTTGTGTGCATTAGTTTTACTACATTTTTACTTTTGTAAAATGTTTGTGGGTATCATTGCTGTAAACCCTCACGAGACTACAACTCGTCCACTAGGGACACCTAGGGGTTTAAAGGCTTGTTGCATATGCTAAATGCAACTGTGATCCCTATGAAAGTGGCTTAGTTAATTTATTTATGTTATTTTACTCTATGTTTTGCTCGAGGACTAGCAAAATGTTAGGTTTGGGGGTGTGATGAGTGGTATTTATATCACTATTTCCCACTCATTTATCCTAATATTTTGTATAGTTTCTTGAGTTTTGTGAATATTTTGATGTGTTTTGTGTTATTTTGTAGATAAATAAAGTTTCAGGACATTCTGGAGGTGATTTGGGGTAAAACTGTAAAAATTGGACGAAAATGACATTTTGGTAATTCCCCCGTCGCGACCCCCATACCTTCAGCGTCGCGACGCCCAGAATGCGCCAAATCTGCTAACATGCGCCGGGTCAACGTTTCAGAATTTGAGAAGTTTGACTTTGTTAAAATGCACCGTGACACGTGTCGCCATCAAAGCCATTTTGCTAACGTGCGCCGTGCCACATGTCATCATCCTACGGTGCCGACAGTCGCCATCGCCACGTGTGCCACGTGTCATCCAACGTGTCACCACGTCATCCGGTCAACGAGTCAACTATGCCACGCGTCATGCCACGTCATCAGGTCAACCGAGTCAACATGCCACGTCATCATCAGCCAATCACAGCGTGACACGTGTCGCAATCTTATGGTGCCGACAATTGATCTCAGCCGCCTTGCCACGTCAGCGCCACGTCAGCATAATAATTGAGCTCTTAGCCGCCTCGCCACGTGTCGCATTATCCTCTTATCCGAATCGCCACGTGTCAAGCCCTCAGCGTGCCACGACTCACTGTTCCAGCCTCGCGACGCCAGAAGCTTATCTGCGCCTATAAATTCAGTTTCGAATTTCAGAATTCAACACATCTTCCTCTCTCTTTAATTCTTTCTAAAGAGAGAGTTTCTCTCTCTAGATTCTTTAGTTTTTAATTTTTAGTTTTGTAAATAATTTTAATTACGTTTTGTAATATAGTAATTTATTTTACTTTTTACTACTTTTTACAGTTTTTACTATTTACCATGAGAAGGTAACTTCCCCAGCTAGGGTGAAAGGTAATTCTTTTACTGTTACTATTTAGATTAATCTCCCTTAAAAATAATATATTCACTATTTAAAATATTGACTTAAAAAGGATACCGCTATATTGGTCGGTTGGAAAATAATTTTAATCTGGTTTAAACCTGACTAATCAAGGATAACCGCAAGATTGGTCGGTTGGTAATTTAATTTTGGTTCCGCCTTTATGGCTGGTTTATGGACAAATTTTCTGCCTTTATGGCTGGTTGGACTTAATTTGACTTAATCAGGATACCGCCAGACTGGTCGGTTGTAATATTATCACAAGTTTATATATTATTTTATGGGAGATATCTAAATTAGTAGTAGTAAAAGTAATTCCTTTTTACCTTAGCATTTTATTTTATTTTACTTTTCAGCTTTTACTTTATGTCTTTTACTTTTCAGTATTTTTACTTTATGTCTTTTACTTTTAAGTTCTTACTAGCCCTAGTTATGTGTTAGTTATCTGGGGTTGTGATGAATTCTAATATCACCGGTTTATAAGGGGTTATTCTATAGTTTGGGTAATTTAAAGGTTTACTTATTAAGTCTTAAGCTTAATGTTTCTTTTTGTCTGATCACCAATAAGATTGATGTGGTAAATCTAAAATGAACTAGACATAGGGATTTTAGGTTTTAGCCTTAGACTTAATAGCCCACGATCTTCCTTGAGGATAGATAACCCTTTAATAGATTTCCTTACAGGATAGACATATACCTGTCGGGCGGGGGTAGCCATAATTGGAACTTTAACTTAATGAATCCAGATAATTTGGTTGACATAGACATATGGTTCAATTGGGTTAAACTGGGTATTTGCGTCTGACCATCGACATAGGCTTTTGCATAATTTAGTGTTCCAGGTTAATAAACTGATTTATTACACAAACATGAAATAACCACTTCATCTTTTAAATGATATTAGAATGATTCACAACTCTAGATCTTTGTGTCTTTTGTTATTTTCCTTAGTATTTTCTTTTGTCTTTTTATTTATTTATTTATTTTGTAAAACCACTTTCAACCAATCAAACAATCATTCTCTTTACCCTCAATTAGATATTTGTAAATAAATAGATTCAATAATTAATAAGAACAGTAGGAATTAAGTCCTCGTGGGATCGATATTTTTATACTACTTGAACGATACGTGCGCTTGCGTTATACGTGTGTGTTTACGCGGTCACTTTTAAAGCATGCAAACTTAGACATAGGATTTATCTTTATAAATGCGAACTAGATTTAGGTTATTCTTGGACATGTATGTTATGTAGACTCAGTTAAATTATTGCACAAATCCGTTCATTACAAGTGGCATAAGTAAGGGATCATTCTGAACCCAACGGTTTGAGGTATTCCCTTGCGAGGGGTGAGTGCGGCCTTAAATCATTTTCCCGTTTCACACCGGGTGGCGACTCCATTTCATTCTCCGGTTAAGTTCCCCGCGGGCTATTCCGCACTCCCAACTAGGCCGCGAGCCTAGAACACAGCGTCGTCCATTTTTGTGTCCTACAGTCTGGCGACTCCAATGGGGATATAGAATCGGCCCCGAAATAATGTCTTGTAATGTTTATGATTTGTGCTTTAATTAACCATGTCTATTGTGGGTTTAGGGAGTTTAATCAAAGGCGTTATAAAGCTAGGTGATGGTTTTGTGTCCTCCTTCATTCACTACCTTTCTATAAGGAAAAGCTGTAAAGGCACCTAGATAATCATTACCCGTAGCTTAATGTGACAGACTAATTTGGAGGAGACTTGTTGTTTATTCCTGTCACCAAGGCGATAAGAGACTAAGAGGCTTGGGTATTTAAGAGAGCTTGCTCCACCGTCCCTCTGGGGAATCTATAATGAGAAATCCATTTGACAGTTAGTCACATACCATAACTCGTTGGCACGTACCTGAGGGTATAAAAAAGGTGCGTTCACTTGGTCGCTCGAACCCTTGAGTGGGGAGTCCTAGTTGTGAGAAAACCTTTGTCAGCGGAGCCTTTCTTTACATTCTTTTAAACCTACATGCGAACCATTGTTGCATGACCCATAAAAATTATCTCTTTATGTTTGTGCTTTTGGACCATCCTCATTTGGATGCAGTTGGACTTCTCGTCAGAAATGCGAACTTGTTGGGCTATTTAAACTTGGACGAGTTCGTATCCTATGACAATTGGGCCAAAAGCTTCTAAAATATTGATGGGCCACTCTGTAGAAATTATTTCTATATGCTTGTGTTTGGGAAGATTGTCGTTTGGATCCATTCGGACCTTTTGTCATGAGGTATGGGCTTGTTGGGCCATTTAAATTGGGACAAGAACGTATCTTATGACGATTGGGCCAAAAGCTTCTAAAACGCCAATGGGCCATTATATATTTGTGTTTAGGAACATTATCATTTGGATACGGTTGGACTTCTTGCAATGAGATGTGAACGTGTTGGGCCATTTAAACTTGGACTGGTTCACTTCTATGACAGTTAGCCCAAAAGCTTCTAAAATGATGATGGGCCAATTTATGTGAAAATTTTAATGAGTTGATATATTCCTTGTATCGCATGCATCTCATTTATTTCATGCATACACGCATCATGTTGATCCTTGTGTCTAAAAGCCATTATAGATTCCTGTTGGGTTAGGGAAGAGGAAAGACTCACTAAAAGACCGGTAACAGATATGAGTACATCCGATAACGAGGTATCCCGGATAGATCAGTTGGAAAATGGTTTCGCCAAGATTACCGAACAGTTGCAAGCCTTGACTACTGCCATGGCAAATATGGTTGTGCCCCGTGCTGGGGGAAACTCTGAGAATGTAAGGCGTGAAGAGCCTCTGAACAGATTGAGTGAAGATATCCATGTATTTGAGGATGATATGGCTGAATATGCCACATGAAGAATAGCCGGGTCTCAGGCCGAGATACAGAAACTCCGTGATCAGATGGAGTTAGTTACCAGTAAACTGAAGGGGAAACATGAGGACTTGTTGGATTATGAGGCGTTGACCTTCGAAGAACAGCTGCCAGCTCAGTTCAAGATGTCTGATATGGCTAAGTTCAACTGGAATGGGGACCCGAGGGTCTATCTGAGGCAATATGTCTCAATGATGAGTTCAGTGGGCCTATCACAGCGCCAAGTCCAAAAGATGTTTGGGATGTCACTCGAGGGAGCACCTGTAGTATGGTATCACAGCCTTGAGAAAAAGGTTAAAGAAGATTGGAAGGAACTAGCTGATGCTTTTCTGAAGCAGTATGTTACACACTTAGAGATCGACTTGTCGCTCCGCGACTTGGAGAATACTAAGCAGAAGCCGGAAGAAAACTTCAAGGAGTATGTAGACCGCTGGAGAAGCCAGCTTCTGAAGATGCAGACTCGGCCTTCAGAGAAGGACCAAATCAAATTGATCATCAAGGGCACCAAACCCTCTATTTATGGCAAGTTGAGGAGAATGACCTCCATGATTGCAGATTTTCGACAGTTGAGGGAAACTGTCATGGATATAGAAGAATAAGAAGCTGAAAACAGAAAGTTCTATGGCCAGAATAGGATGACTTTAGGTGGGCATTCTGAGGCCAAACCCGCAACTGCCGAAGTCACTGCTATCAGAAACAGGCAATTCTCCAACCTTGGTAGACCTTTGTCGAAGGTATTTGAAAAGTTGAAGGGACAAGGACTCTTAAAACCCTTAGAGCCTAAACCACTTCCAGATCATATACCACCCAACCTTGACCTAAGCCTGTATTGTCACTTCCATCAATGAGAGGCCACGAAACTGACAACTGTACCCGCCTTAGGCATGAAATCCAAAACCTCATTGATGCCCATAAAGTACCTGATACTGAGAAAGAACAACCCAACACACATCGTAACCCTCTACCAAATTACCACTCTGTCCCCCCACCCACTTACATGATCAACTTCGGCTTGCCCGAAAGCTTTGTCCTCCAAACTCTCAACCACCCAGTTTCTTCCATGAGGATAGAGGATGACAGCAGTGAATAACCATAGGCCGATGAAGAAGGCAATGAAACTGTTCTTTCTGGTTTATTTTCTGCATTTTTAATAAAGACATCGACTTCGTCTACTTGTTTGGACCTTTTCCTGAATAATAATAAAGACATCCATTTCACCTACTTGCCTGAGTCCTTTCCTTTCAACCTGTAACATCAGTATATTTGAGAAAAGCATTCAACCCTGACACCATGATATTCAGTGACACTCAGAACACGGGGGATTCCTAAATGAAGCAAGCAGAAAAGACAGAATAACCGTTCAGTAATGGGAAATGGGGCAGTGACGCTGTCAGACTTGGAAGGAAATGAGTTCACCGAGTCGATCAATGTGGATAAATTGAAGCACTACTTTTCCAGAGGAAGAGAAGACCAAGTAGTCACCAAGGAAATTGGTGGACGACCTAACCCAACGGGATATGAAACTCATTCATGCATATATGCATGCACGTAACGTATTTTGCATTCCTTTTTATGTTTGTTTTGTTTTGTATTCACAGGTTTCAATAAAGAAAAAGAGAAAACATCCAACGCAAGCCAACCAGAAGCAGCAACAGTACAGTGTCAGCAGTTTTCAGGAATGAATCACAGGGCGAGGCCCATATCAATATCAGTTTGGGGCGATGCCCATATCAGTATCAGTCTGGGGGCGAGGCCCATATCAGTATCAGTTTGGGGCGAGGCCCATATCAGTATCAATTTGGGGCGAGGCCCATATTTAGTTTGGGGGCGAGGCCCATATCAGTATAAGTTTGGGGCGAGGCCCATATGAGTATCAGTCTGGGGGCGAGGCCCATTTCAGTATCAGTCTGGGGCGATACTACGTATACTACGCCTGATATAGATCACATGTTCCAGTAAGAATATTTCTGGAGAATTGGGTAGGCACAGTGCTTTTCTAGAAGCCAACCATGTCTTTTAAATCGGTAAAAATGTAGTACTAGGTACGTACGTGTTCGGATAGTCCGACGATCAGATTTACTGCCAACATATCCGGGGATCTCATGGGTCGCTTCTCGAAGATTCACTGATGACGTATGACTCGCACTTTATTAATCTGGATTAATTATAAGAGAGAGAAAATTAATCTGGATTAATTACAGAGATATTTTATCTGGGATAAAATATTATTTAAGAGAGAAAACGATTAATTTGGAATTAATCGAAAAAATAATCTATTCGACATATTATACGAAATTGGATTTCGACGCGGAATTAAAATTGATTTTAATTCGGAACGAACGAGTTAATTTAGAATTAATTAAATCGTGCGATGTGAATAGTAATTGCTAGGCATTATTTAATTAAATTTGATTTAATTACGTCGCAACGAAAATTCGTTAATCGGAATTAGCGAACCCAAGCCCGGGTTGTGTTTGCGGGCGCACTCGATTTCGAATTATTGTGTTGTCGGCCCATAAATCACATCAACTAGTTGTTGAGTTCCTAATTAGGTCCCAAGAATCATGAAAACAAGCATAAAATCGCATGAACACATCAAGGAATAATGGCGGAAACAAATACTCACAATGATTGGTTTGAGATGCAAAGAACACAAGTCTTTTTCTTGCTTCATCATGCTCGGTTTTCCCTTTTTTGAACTGTTGTTGCGCATTTTTGGGCTGTGAAAATCCTCCATTTTCGGCCATTGAATACCTCCATTAAAGCTCCAAGCTTTGATATTCCAAGCTCACAAAATCACTTCCCTATCCTTTGTATTCCTCCATGAGTGTGTGCTAGCACTTAGATCTTGCTACAAGATCAAAAGCTTCTCCATTTTGTGTGTGAAAACCAGAAAAATGGAGATGAAAATCGGTCACCATGACCGTGAGAAGAGAGAAGGTTTTTGGCTCCATTTTGCCTAAAACCGTATGCATTGCAAGAGAGAGAGAGAGAAAAGCTTTTACATTTTGTTTTATATATTTACCAAGTAAATAAATATAAAAACATATATCACTTTTAATACAAAAGTCAAAAAGCAAGAAATAAATTGTTATATTTCTTTCAAGCTTTTAAAAGCTTTTCATCAACTCAAATCAACTATTCACATCAAATCCATCCACTTTAATAAAGTGACAACATGTCATGTCACATCACTCAAAGTGACAAGTGACTTGACGATTGATGCGACTAGCGATTTGACGCTTGATGTGACTTGCGTGCCGCACTCGAATTCAAAAATGCGCTCGCAATCACTCTCGGGCTCGGGTTCGTTAATTCCAAATTAACGAATTTTCCGTCGCGTCGTAATTAAATGATTACGCCTAGCGAATTCACTATTCACGTCGCTAACGAATTAATTCTAAATTAATTCGTTCGCCCGAATTAAAATCTAATTTTAATTCCGCGTCGAAATCTAATTCGTTATAATATATCGAATATATTAATTTATCGATTAATTCCAAATTAATCGTTCTCTCTCTTTAACGATTTTATCCCAGATAAAATATCTCCGTAATTAATCCCAGATTAATTTTCTCTCTCATCGAATTAATCCCAGATTAATTAAAGTGCGAGTCATACGTCATCGGTGAATCTTCGGGAACCGACCCATGAGATCTCCGGATATGTTGGCAGTAAATACGGTCGTCGGACTATCCGAACACGTAAGTACCTCGTACTACGTTTATACCGATTTACAAGACAAGGTTGGCTTCTAGCAAAGCGCCATGCCTACCCAATTCTCCAGAA
Source organism: Zanthoxylum bungeanum (assembly GCA_019454045.1). NCBI lineage: Eukaryota > Viridiplantae > Streptophyta > Magnoliopsida > Sapindales > Rutaceae > Zanthoxylum > Zanthoxylum bungeanum. The sequence goes on along the minus strand of SKCR01016393.1, from coordinate 54,754 downwards.
ATATTCTTACAGGAATATATAGATCTGTATCAAGCGTAGTATACCGTAGTATTGTGTATATCGGTCCAGTATCGGATAGTCACGTGCTAGGGCTGGGGCTGGATAAGTGTCTGCCCCGTCCGAAGCACATGTCGGATGTCTGGTAACTAGTCTCTATAATCAGATATTCATGACCTGGTCATAATATCATGATTGGATGCGCATCACTCAAGAGCACTAGTACCGTATCCTGCGTGACATCATCTCCACTATGACTGAAGTGATACTTCCGTCTTGACATCACACCCAATACACTACGACTCTCTGATAAACCCAGAAGTGGTGTACGCAGAACCGGTTAAAGCCCTGTACCACCAAGACCAAAGTCTACTAATCCGATTATCGTAATTAGCGGTGCAAGTCTCAGGTTAAGACCAAATACACCTACCCTGATGTCGGACTCCCATAGACACATAGTCATAATACCAATGGGATTCCGAGGGGTCCCAGAGCGAAGCTGTTTCCCGTACCATCGGTGAAACACAACCTCCTATCGCACTTGCATAAGTATCCAATACTTAAATATATGAGAACTATGCCGTTGTGCCCTCACAACGCGCACAAGTGCAATACTAGCCTATTCCGCATTATCGATGTCCTGTCTCGATAATACTACGACTAGGGATATTTAATGATTTATCCTACGTGGACTGATACTGTCTCATATCATTCTCCGTCCAGGAACAAATCATAGGGACCTCTCATCATTTATATATCTAAGGTGATCTAATCACAAATGATAAGAGTGCAATCTCCTTTGTCACATAGTTAATTTGTACAACAACACCATGATCTGTACAAATAGTGACGCTATGGGTCATATTATCCAACAATCTCCCACTTGGCACATAGCCAGTCACTCGAGTGTCTAACACCCGAACTATGTACGGTTGGCTCAAACTGCTGAGAAAAGGTTTTGTCAGCGGATTTGCATGATTATCATCCGATGCGATTTACATGATCATCACATCGCCACGATGTATGATCCGAACGAATCAGATGAATATAGAAGTATATATCTGGATCGTCGATGAGACCTTTAATTCCTTAGTCTGTGCTGACGCCTAGCTCAGCCACTAACAGAACTATATCTAATCTAATTAGATTTATTATCGACCCAAATAGCTTCTATTGCTGCCTCAGCTGCAGCAATAATCCGTATTTGTTGTTTATTCGGAAACAGAATCTTGCTCGGAAGATTTCCAGCTCACTGTTCCGTTATTCAAACTATATAGTACCGTTTGCGACTTTTAGTCGTCTTTATCAGTTATAGGAAACTTGCTACAGTGATCCCAGTCACTTCAAGTTCTCCTTCTCCATAGACTAAGACAGCATCCTTAGTTCTCTAAGATACTAATGGATGTTTTTAACATTAATCCAGTGACTATCACTCGGATTGCCCTGTTTGTGAATCCATATGCTCAAAGAGTATGATACACCAGGTGTTGTACATTTTTCAATGTACGGTTTCTAGGAGAGTATTTCGAAAGCCAAGCTTTCGCCGATATTATTTTATGGGAATATCATTTCCAAGAAATGACGTATTATCATTATTTTATAGGACAGCCACTGTCAGTGCGCTCCCACTAACCCTCTTATTACACAAGAATCATTTTCGTTTTGAATTAAATCATATACCATTATGATTATATCAAAACGATAATTCCAAGAACCTAATGCTTGCTTCAATCCAATCATGGATCGAATAACAAGCATTATCCAAATGGATTTACCGTGGCAACAGGTAAAAGGTTGAATCGTAATCAACACAATGTTGATAACGATACCTTTCCGTTAAAGCCTTGCTTTATACGTTGGTATGTTGCCATCCATGTATGTCTTCCTAGAAGACTTTTAAGTACCATTAGGCACAATGCCTTGTGGTACATCAACTAGTATCCAAACTGGTTGATATACATGGAATCCATTTCGGATTATATGGCACTTTGCCATAATTGGGGAGTTGATATCTTGTATCACTTCCTCATACGTAGTCAGTTGGTATTCCTCAATAAGATTCACATCTTTATAAGGTTAGATCAGAAACCCATACCCCAGGTTGTTTTCCGACTCTGTCCGACTTACGCGGTTCTTGTGTATTCGAAGATTAATGGTAATAGTCTCATCCTTGATGAACTATTTGTGTTCCATTAAGATTCGGTGCCTTGAACAGTATTACTCTGATTTCCATCGAGTTATACTATCCTCCCACTTACCACTGCATATCGGTATTCCTATCAGGAAAAACGTATGGTGAGCAACAATCTAATTGTTCTCTTGTGAGGTGTATAAGTACAATACTTACGGTATCCCTAGGATGACCTACATTTGGCACTTATCCTATTTGGGTTTTAGTTTGGTATCATCCAAACATATGCCTAGCATACCCAAATTATCAGGAATGAGAAACCCGGTTTCTTTCCCGTTCATATCTAATATGATATCTGTCATACAGATTTTATGGAACCTTATTCAAAATAAGTTCTTGCACTGTTTAGCATATCCGTCGAAGGAAATGGTAGCTCAGAGCGACTCGTGATTAACCTTATCATGTCTAACAAAATTCGGTTAATCTGTTCGGACACACCATCAAACTGACGTGTTCCGGGAGGAGTCCTTATTTGAAAGAATATTATACTCTTTCAAATATACTAGAAACTTATTTTTTAAGTATTATTCATTACGGTCTTACCGTGACGGTTTAATACTTTAGCCGATCTATTTGTCTATTTCGTGTCGAAACTCTAAAAGTTTCCGATTTGTGTTTCAAAAGAAACACATAACCATACGCGATGCCACATCCGTACAGGTCACGAAATATTCATATCCATATCTAGCCTAGCTAGACATGGGCCCACTTGCTTCACTATGAAGTAGGGCTAACAGATCGGTGGCATTTACACTTTTACCAAGTAAATAGTGTTTTAGGCACTTTGCCCAATAGACTAGATTCGTAGACTTTATTTGAATGGAATCAAATCAGTCCTGGTACCCGCTCTTCAAAAGTGCGGATATACGATTCTTGTTTATCAGTGTCCCTGACAACTATGCCACAATTAAGTTTCTTAACTGATCAAATCAATTTGAGCTATTTATTTGTCATGTTATATATTTGAGATATTATTTATATTCAAAATATAAATCCTGTTATTCACATCTAATGTGTTTATCTCAATATCATCTTTATATAATGAAACACTTTAGTGTTCTAGAATATAAAGGTACACCCGCAGCGGGTTATACGCGATATAGAGATAATGTTTCTAGTCAAACTAGCTACATTATAACAGTTTCTAAATTTAAGTACTAACCCGAAGGTAGTTCCTAAATTCAGATATCTACGGTTAAAACAGCGACTTTCGTCCCGTTTTCAATTCGCAGATAAATCTCAATTGAAGTCAGTATCCTGTTCAAAATAGATTCTGAACATCAATATATATTTTATGTACCACACTAAGTATCTAAAATCCAATTTTAATACTAGCTGTGAACATAATTATGACAAACATAATGGATTAAGCACTTAAGTTATCATTACATGATCTTCCAAAGATTATGCTCTACTATTTGCTTAACTCTGGGCTTAGGCATAATACGTTATTTTATCAAATAAAATAACTTATTATTTTTCCAGGACCATCCTGAAATTTATTCCCAATTTGAAAATTAAAGTCGTTTAAATACATTTTCACCCAGGATTATGTCTTAAACACTAATCTTTCATTTTTATATCTTGATTCTAATAGTCCAACTATTTAATCAACGATTTGTGGTACTATTTATTATAATGATTATAATAGTCCAACTATATAATCAAATATAATCTAAATTAATTAACCTCAATTACATTGATTACTATAGTCCAACTATAAAATCAACTGTAAACTGAAATTAATTAATTCAAATATATTGATTAATATAATCCAATTATATATAATCAAATATAATACAGTCCAACTGATTATTAAAACAACAATTTAAATATTAGTCCAACTAACATTTAATCTAACGACGAAATAATTTGAATGAGCGCGTATGGCGAGTAATTGAACGAGTATTGCAAATTCAATTCTTGCCTCCCACTATTTTTCGGCGAGCCTCTAACCCTCTGTCGAGTACTCGGGAAACCGTGTTTCCTAGTGGGCTAGGATCCCGTTAAATATCACACAATCTTGACTTTGGCCAACAAATTGTATGATAATTAACTAGGTAGATCTCGAAGATCAATTGGATCTCATCCAATTCCTAGATCCAGTAGGCGGATATCCAAATCCTAAACATATATCTTATATATGCCAATACATCCAATGTATTACCTAACCTTTTTCCTCTGAATCAACTAAGCCTTGGCTTTGGCACAACAAACCTAGTGATCCCAGTCAAGCGCGACCCATTGACCATGGAAAGCTTCGTAATCAATGTCGATGGACAAGAAGTGGTCTTGACTTTGGCCAACAAACCACAACTTGGACAAGACACTGATATGGAACAAAGCCTTCGTGATTCAAACACATCTTCGACGGACAAGGGCTTGACTTTGGCCAACAACCCATGCCAATCTCGGATCTTGAGTAAGAATCACTCAATGGAAGGAAAAACGCATGATATTTGATGAGGGTTTTTCGCGTGCAAATTGGCTACCAATTTAATTATCTTTGTTAAGGTCTCATCATCATACACCCTTAAACATGCATTCTAAACACATAATAAAGCGAGTATGAAAATGAAAATAAAATAATAATGATATGCGGATGGATACTTTACATTGATCCTAGATCAAATCTCTCATTTTCTCTCTCCAAAGCTAGCACATGTATTTACTTCTACCCGTTACACTACACTTCTAAAGAAACCTCATTTACATTGAGGGGAATAGGTGAGAAGAGAATACAAAGAGTATAGAGGTGATAAGGCTGGACACGCAGGTCCAATTTAATAAATCAAATTTATTACACAATTTCCAAAATTGCCCCACCCGACTAATATCCATCCGATATACATTATTCATGCATCACAACCATGTATTCATACAAGCATGTTATCAATCAATCTAATCCAATTAATTAATCTGATAATTAGTGATCATCCAATGTTCAAACAACGATTTGATTTTTGCTCGAGTCAAACTCGTTTTGCGAATAAGTACTGAAAGTACGAATTCTTGAATTAAATTAAACTACAACATTAAATCCAATTTAACATGTATTTAATACTAATTCACTATTCAATTCCAAATTGAATATTACACTTTATTTAATGAACCTTTACGACTTAAATTCCAAATTTAATCGCAATGGGTCTCAAAGCCCAATTAACATCTAATGTTTATTTAATTAAAGTCCAATGGGCTTTTAATTAATTTCTTAAGGCGTGGACTTTTGGTCAACTCGGGTCAAACTGATAACCAAAATCCAATCCGGGAGTTACCCCATAAGCCTTTAAATTAATTTTGGCCCATTAGGCCCAATTAAATAATTAAGGTCCATTAAGTCATAATTGGACTTTATGGATGCGGTTTTGGGCCCAATTGGATCCAACCAAATTGGCCTAAACCTAACTTGGTACAACCAAGCCCAAAAGCCCAATTACAACCTTAAGGCCCAATTTCCAAAATAAGCCCAATTAATTAACTTATAAAATTCCAAATTCCATAATTAATTAACCTAAGTGTAATACACAATTAATTATCCAATTAACATTTCTAAAACATCAATTAGCCTAATTAATCATGCACTTTAACATTAAATAGTGTCCAACACAATTTATTAAAATCAAACCAATTTACATGCTTTTGTTCTCGGTAATTAGGGGTTTTTCCAATCCGATTCGGTTTCAATCCAATTGAATCCACAATCATCATTTCCCAAATCAATTAAACTCATCTAATGAATCAAAATACAAAAAACACAATGAATTTCATATCCAATTGAATTCGGCCAAGCCTACTTTAATTTGGGAAAATTGTTCCAAATCAAAATTCAATCCAATCAAATTTCAATTCAACATTACCCACTTGTTTCAAGTCATCCAATGATCAAACAAACAAAAATTCACCAAGATATTAGGGTCTCAATTTTCGGCCAACATAAGCAATTTGGGGAAAATTGTTCCAAACTCATTTTCAACAAATTGATCCAATCAATCCTCAATTAAACATACTTTAAGCATTCTAAATCATCCAATTTCATCAAACATGCTCAAAATCAAGTTTACCAAATTTGTCATGCCCAAAATTTGGGGAAAAATGGATCCAACCAAATTTCATGAAATTGATCATGCACAACATCAATTCAACCTCATTCAAGCATACTACAATTTAATCAATTGATGCTCAAATTGAGTTTACCCAATTTTGTCAACTTTGGCCTACACAAAAAATGGGGAAATTTGTTCCAAACACAATTTCTTCAAATTGATCTAATCAATCATTAATTCAATCTCATTTAAGCATACTATAACAAACAATTTCATCAAAACATGCCCAAATTCGTTTTACCCAATTTTAACCCTAACTTTTTCATGCTTGTTCAAGGCTGATACCATTGTTGAGTTCCTAATTAGGTCCCAAGAATCATTGAAACAAGCATAAAATCGCATGAACACATCAAGGAATAATGGCGGAAACAAATACTCACAATGATTGGTTTGAGATGCAAAGAACACAAGTCTTTCTTGCTCATCATGCTCGGTTTTCCCTTTTTTGAAATGCTGTTGGGCGCATTTTTGGGCTGTGAAAATCCTCCATTTTCGGCCATTGAATACCTCCATTAAAGCTCCAAGCTTTGATATTCCAAGCTCACAAAATCACTTCCCTATCACCTTTGTATTCCTCCATGAGTGTGCTAGCACTTAGATCTTGCTACAAGATCAAAAGCTTCTCCATTTTGTGTGTGAAAACCAAGAAAAATGAGATGAAAATCGGTCACCATGACCGTGAGAAGAGAGAGAGGTTTTTGGCTCCATTTTGCCTAAAACCGTATGCATTGGAAAGAGAGAGAGAAAAGCTTTTACATTTTGTTTTATAATTTACCAAGTAAAAATAAAATAAAACATATATCACTTTTAATACAAAAGTCAAAAAGCAAGAAATAAATAATGTTATATTTCATTTCAAGCTTTTAAAAGCTTTTCATCAACTCAAATCAACTATTCACATCAAATCCATCCACTTTAATAAAGTGACAACATGTCATGTCACATCACTCAAAGTGACAAGTGACTTGACGATTGATGCGACTAGCGATTTGACGCTTGATGTGATTTGCGTGCCGCACTCGAATTCGAAATGCGCTCGCAATCACTCTCGGGCTCGGGTTCGTTAATTCCAAATTAACGAATTTTCCGTCGCGTCGTAATTAAATGATTACGCCTAGCGAATTCACTATTCACGTCGCTAACGAATTAATTCTAAATTAATTCGTTCGCCCGAATTAAAATCTAATTTTAATTCCTCGTCGAAATCTAATTTCGTTATAATATATCGAATATATTAATTTATCGATTAATTCCAAATTAATCGTTCTCTCTCTTTAACGATATTTTATCCGAGATAAAATATCTCCGTAATTAATCCCAGATTAATTTTCTCTCTCATCGAATTAATCCCAGATTAATTAAAGTGCGAGTCATACGTCATCGGTGAATCTTCAGGAACCGACCCATGAGATCTCCTGATATGTTGGCAGTAAATACGGTCGTCGGACTATTCGAACACGTAAGTATCTCGTACTACGTTTATACCGATTTACAAGACAAGGTTGGCTTCTAGCAAAGCGCCATGCCTACCCAATTCTCCAGAAATATTCTTACAGGAATATATAGATTTGTATCAATCTTAGTATATCGTAGTATTGTATATATCGGTCCAGTATCGGATAGTCACGTACTAGGGCTGGGGCTGGATAAGTGTCTGCCCCGTCCGAAGCACATGTCGGATGTCTGGTAACTAGTCTCTATAATCAGATATTCATGACCTGGTCATAATATCATGATTGGATGCGCATCACTCAAGAGCACTAGTACCGTATCCTGCGTGACATCATCTCCACTATGACTGAAGTGATACTTCCGTCTTGACATCACACCCAATACACTACGACTCTCTGATAAACCCAGAAGTGGTGTACGCAGAACCGGTTAAAACCCTGTACCACCAAGACCAAAGTCTACCGATTATCGTAAGTATTAGCGGTGCAAGTCTCAGGTTAAGACCAAATACACCTACCCTGATGTCGGACTCCCATAGACACATAGTCATAATACCAATGGGATTCCGAGGGGTCTATCCAGAGCGAAGCTGTTTCCCGTACCATCGGTGAAACACAACCTCCTATCGCACTTGCATAAGTATCCAATACTTAAATATATGAGAACTATGCCGTTGTGCCCTCACAACGCGCACAAGTGCAATACTAGCCTATTCCGCATTATCGATGTCCTGTCTCGATAATACTACGACTAGGGATATTTAATGATTTATCCTACGTGGACTGATACTGTCTCATATCATTCTCCGTCCAGGAACAAATCATAGGGACCTCTCATCATTTTATATCTAAGGTGATCTAATCACAAATGATAAGAGTGCAATCTCCTTTGTCACATAGTTAATTTGTACAACAACACCATGATCTGTACAAATAGTGACGCTATGGGTCATATTATCCAACACATCAACTTGGTTACTTGAAGTGATAGAGTTGGTGGTTTCTTTTTTTGCACACTTTGTCATTCTTGGAATGACTAATACCAACTTTTGATTTTGGGTTATGCATAATTGATTTTAGAAATCAAATATATAACACTTGATTTTCTCTCTCTCATTCTTCTATTCTCTCTCTCACGCCCAAGGGGCCATTTTCTTCCTCCATTTTACTGCAATTGTTGTGAGATGTAGGAGAAGCATATTAAGTTTTACGGTAAAATTTCCAAGATGCTAGCACACATTCGGGGTCTTGCGAAGGTGATAGGGAAACCCACCCGTGTGCATGGATTCACAACTTAAAGCTTGGAACTTGGTGGACATCCATAGCCGAATTTTGGAGGAGCACAAAATAGCCCACTGCCGTGAGCACCTTGGAGGAGGAAACGATTTTTGTGTTCAATACATCGCATAACCGATCAATGTAAGTATGATTCCGTCATGCTTCTTTGTTGTATTCTCACATGTTTCTTGCTTGAAATCAATCTTGGGACTAACTAGAAACCCAACAATGGTATCTTGAGCAATTTTGAGCATGAAATTGAATTTAGGGTAAAATTGGGCAAAATTGCTTTGAGCATGTTTGAGTGAAATTGATTGTTTGAGTATGCTTAAATTATGATAACATAATGTTATGCATGATCAATTTGATGAAAATTGGATTGGATCAAATTTTCCCCAATATTTTGGCTTGCCCGAATGTGAGTGATTGCCCTAAGTCATGGTGATTTTTGATTTTGATCATTGGATGAGTTGAAATAATTTGGGAAATGTTGATTTGTAATTCAATTGGATTGAAAATGAAATCGGACATAAAACACCCCTTCAATACCGTGAGCTTAAAGCATGAAAATGATGTGATTTTTTTGATTCAAATGTGTTGAGACATGTTGATGATAATGAGCATAATAATTAGGCTATTGGTGATTAGAAATATTCATTTGGTTAATTAATTATGGCATACACTTTAGGTTAATTAAATTATGAATTTGGAATTTTGGTAATTTAATTAATTGGGCCAAATTTGGAATTGGGCTTTAAAGTTGTAATGGCTTAATGGGCTTGGTAGGGCCAATTTTAGTTTAGGCTAATGGTTGGATCCAATTGGCCCAAAAACCATATCCATAAAGTCCAATTATAACTAATGGACTTTAATATAATTGGGCCTAATGGGCCTAAATTTGTTTCTTGGCAAATAAGGGTGATTCTTTAAATGGGCTTTGGTATTTGGGTTTGACCCATATTGACCAAAAGTCCATGCCTTAGAAATTAATTAAAAGCCCATTGGACTTTAATTAAATTAACATTGGATGTTCATTGGGCTTTGAGACCCGTAACGATTAGATTAGGAATCTAAGTCGTAAAGGTACATTAAAAAGTGTAATATTTAATTTGGAATTAAATATAGAATTAGTATTAAATACAAATTAAATTGGATTTAATGTTGTAGTTTAATTTAATTCAAGAATTGTACTTTGTGTACTTATTCGCAAAACGAGTCGGACTCGCGCAAAATCAAATTGTTGTTTGAACATTGGATGGTCATTAGTTTTCAGATTAATAAATGGATTAGATTGATTGATAACCATGCTTGTGTGAATACATGGATGCGATGTATAAATAATGTATATCAGATGGATATTAGATGGGTGAGGCAATTTTGGAAATTGTTGTAATAAATTTATAATTTATTAATTGGACCTGCGTGTCCAGCCTATTACCTCTTGACTCTGTTTATTTCTCTTCTCACCTATTCCCCTCAATGTAAATGAGGTTTCTTTAGAAGTTTATGTAAATGGGTAGAAGTAATACTTGTGCTAGCGGGAGAGAGAAAAAAGAGAGATTTGTTCTAGGAACAATGTGGTTAAATATCCATCCGCATATCATTATTATATTTATTTTACACGCCTTATTATGTGTTTAGATGCATGTTTAAGGGTGTATGATGATGAGCCTAACAAAGATAATAAATTGGTGCCAATTATGAGAAAAACCCTCAAAACATATTAAGCGTTTTTCCTTCCATTGAGTGATTTTTACTCAAGATCCAAGACTGGCATTGGTTTGTTGGCCAAAGGCAAGACCTTTGTCCATCGCGGATGTGTTTGAATCATGAAGCTTTTTCCATATCGGTTTCTTGTCCAAGTTTTTGATTTGTTGGCCAAAGTGAAGATCACTTCTTGTCCATCGAAATTGATTACGAGCTTTCAAGGTCAATGGGTTCCGCTTAACTGGGATCACTAAGTTTGTTGTGCCAAAGCCAAGGCTTATTTGATTCAGAGGAAAAAGGTTAGGGATATATGGATATATTGGCATATATAAGATATATGTTTCGGGCTTGGATGTCCACCTACTGGATCTAGGAATTGGATGGGATCCAATTGATCTTAGAGATCTACCTAGTTAATATCATACAATTTGTGGCCAAAGTCAAGATTGTGTGTTGTTACGGGATCCTAGCCCACTAGGAAACAAGGTTCCCGAGTACTCCACAGAGGGTTAGAGGCTCGCCGAAAATAGTGGAGGCAAGTATTAAATTTGCAATATTCGTTTAGTTACTTGCCATACGCGCTCATTTCAATTTTCGTCAATACGTAATTAATATATTAGTTGGACTAATATTTAATCGTTGTTTTTAATAAACAGTTGGACTGTATTCAAACTATTTCAATCAATAGTTAATTTTATAATTGGATTATAGTAATCAATATAATGAATTTAACTATTAATATAGTTGAATATATAGTTAGACTATAGTAATTATTAAATCAATAGTACCTGAACTCGTGATTAAATGTTGGACTATTAGAATCAAGATAATTGAAAGATTAGTGTTTAAAAACATAATCTGGGTGAAAATGTATTTAACGGCTTTAAGTCAAATTGGGAATAAAATCTCAAGAGAGTCCTGGGTGTTGGACAAAATGACCCATAGCGTCACTATTTGCACAGAACATTGTGTTGCTGTAGCAAAGTTAACTATGTAACAAGGAAATTGCACTCTCGTCATTTGTGATTAGATCACCATAGATATATAAATGAAGAGAGGTCCCTATGATTAGTTCCTGGATTGAGATGATATGAGACAGTATCAATCCACGAAGGATTAATCATTAAATATCCCTAGCCGTAGTATTATCGAGACTGGACATCGATAATGCGGAATAGGCTAGTATTGCACTTGTGCGCGTTGTGAGGGCACAACGGCATAGTTCTCATATATATAAGTATTGGATACTTGTGCAAGTGCGATAGGAGGTCGTGTTCACCGATGGTACGGGAAACAGCTTCGCTCTGGATAGACCCTTCGGAATCCCATTGGTATTATGACTAGGTGTCTATGGGAGGCCGAAATCAAGGTAGGTGTGTATAGTCTTAACCTGAGACTTACATCGCTAATACTTACGACAATCGGTAAACTTTGTTTGGTTTTGGTGGTTGGGGGATCTTAACTGGTTCTGTGTTCACCACTTCTGGGTTTATCAGAGAGTCGTAGTGTATTGGATGTGATGTCGAGACGGAAGTATCACTCCAGTCATAATGGAGATGATGTCACGCAGGATACGGTATTAGTGCTTTTAGTGATGCGCATCCAATCGGGATATTATGACCAGGTCATGAATATCCGATTATAGAGACTAGTTACCAGACATCCGATATGTGTTTCGGACGGGGCAGACACTTATCCAGCCCCAGCCCTAGCACGTGACCATCCGATACTGGGCCGATATGCACAATACATTTGTATACTACGCTTGATACAGATCTAATATCTTAGAGGATATGTCCGGAGAATTGGGAAGACTTGGTGCTTTGCTAGGAGTCGACCTTGTCTCGTAAATCGGTAGAACGTAGTACTTGGTACGTACGTGATTCGGATACTCCGACGACCGTATTTACTGCCAGATTATCCGGGGATCTCATGGGTCGCTTCCCGATAATCCACCGATGACGCACAACTCGCACTCTTGAATAATCTGGGATTATAATAGAGAGAGAGAGAGAAAATTAATCTAGGATTAATAACGGAGATATTTTATCCGGGATAAAATATCGTCTAAGAGAGAGAGAACGATTAATTTGGAATTAATCGATGAATTAATATATTCGATATATTAAACGAAATTAGATTTCGACGCGGAATTAAAATTAGATTTTAATTCGGGCAAACGAGTTAATTCAGAATTAATTCGTTAGCGACGTAAATAATAATTTCGCCAGGCGTAATTATTTATTTAAATTCGATTGAATTAACGTCGCGACGTAAGCTCGGTATTTCGGAAATATCGAACCCGAACGCGTGAGTGCACGTGGGCCCACTTTCATTGGGAAACGTGTGTGGGGCCCACATGACACATGTCAAGATATGCATTAACTTTGACACATGTCATATTATGCTTATTGACACTCTAATGCTTGCATGGAGATTGTGTACAATGCACTCAATGGTATTGCATGGAAATGAAGTGTTTGACACTCTAAGCCTTTGCATGAATTTGTGTCATAAGTTTATTATTAATTTAATAAATTATGGCATAAATATAAATTGATTTTTGGTAAATCATTTTAATTAACAAACCATTACACAATTCTCTCTCAAATTCTCTCTTCCTCTCACGGCAATGGAAGTAATTCTTCACTGGTTTTGAACCAGTTTGGGCGTGACAAAAGGGAAGCAAGAGTGGTTTCTCATGGTGAGAAATCAAGTGCTAGCACACTTACAAGTCTTGCGAAGGTGGTAGGGAGGTTTCCCCATGAGACGGGATCCATCCGACGAAGATTGGAGCTCCGTTTCTTCACTCAATTTTCTGTTTTTGTAGGCAGTGGACTGCATGCAGTAGGCTTACATGGCAGTGCGTTTTTGGGCTTGAATCGTCTCCAAATCGACTCTACCGATCAATGTGAGTATTCCGCTACCTCCGTTGATGTGTTCACACATAATTTCATGTCTTGTTTGATCTTGGGACCTTATAGAAAACCAACAATGGCATCATGAGCTAAAGTTGCAAGCATGAAATTTGTAGGGCTTAAAAATTTGGGTAAATGTTTGTTGAGCATGATTTGAATGAATTGTTGTTTGAGTATGCTTATAACATGTTTAAATTCATTTTGGTTGGACTAATTTGATGAAAAATGATTTGGAATTATTTTCCCCAAATATTTCATGTTGGCCGAATGTGTAATTGATTTTGAATCATTGGAATTTTGTTGATTTTAATTCATTGGATGAGTTAAAATCATGTAGGATGATGTTAATTTAATGTCAATTGGATTGTACTTTGAATTGAACATAAACCCTAAATTCCATGTGTTGGCCGAATGGTTATGCCCTAATGTCTTGGTATTTTGATTTTATGAACATTGGATGTGTATGAAATCATTCGGGAAGTTAATACGTTGTCGATTGTGTAATTAATCGGATTGAATTCAAATCGGACAAAATAACCTTCCTTGGCCGAGACTTAGCAAGCATGTTTATGGGTTTGATTTTTCATTATGTGTGTTTGACATGTGATAATGAATTAAGCATGATTAATTGGACTAATTTGGTGCTTCGGAAATATCGATTTAGGTCATTAATCATCGTAATGCACTTTTGGTAATTAAATTGTGAAAATTGGATTTTTGGATTTAATTAATTGGGCCTAATTTTGGAAATTAGAATTTAAGTTGTAATTGGGCCTATTGGGCTTGATTTATCAAGTTTGGTTTAGGCCAAGTGGATTGGATCCAATTGGGCCCAAAACCTTAACCATAAAGCCCAATTGCGACTAATGAACCTTTAATGTTTAATTGGGCCTAATGGGCCGAAATTGATTTCTAAGGCATTTTGGGTGATCCCACTATTGGGCTTTGGTTGCCGAAGCCCATGCCTAAAGAAATTAATTGAAGCCCATTAGACTTAAATTAAATTGACGTTGGACGTTAATCGGACTTTGAGTCCCGACACGATTGAATTTGGAATTTAAATCGTAAAAGGTTTATTAATATAAAGTGCAATATTCAATTTGGAATTGAATAGTGAATTAGTATTAAATACATGTTAAATTGGATTTAATTATGTAGTTTAATTTAATTCATGAATTCGTACTTTGAGTACTTATTCGCAAAAACGAGTTTGACTCGAACAAAATCAAATCGTTGTTTGAACATTGGATGATCACTTAATTATCAGATTAATTAATTTGATTAGATTGATTGATAGCATGCTTGTATGTGTGAATACATGGTGTGTTGAATGAATAACGTATATCGGATGGATATTAGTCGGGTGGGCAATTTTGGAAATTGTTGTAATAAATTTGATTTATTAAATTGGACCTGCGTGTCCAGCCTTATCACCTTCTTTCTCTTTGTATTCTCTTCTCACCTATTCCCCTCTATGTATATGAGGTTTCTTTAGAAGTGTAGTGTAACGGGTAGAAGTAGTACAAGTGCTAGCTTGAGTGAGAAAGAGAGAGATTTGATCTAGGATCAATGTGTAAAATCCATCCGCATATCGTTATTATTTTATTTCATACTCGCTTTATTATGTATTTAGAATGCATGTTTAAGGGTGTATGATGATGAGACCTTAACAAAGATAATTAAATTGGTAGCCAATTTGCACGCGAAAACCCTCAAATATATAAGCAAATTCCTTCCATTGAATGATTCTTGTTCAAGATCCGAAGTTGGCATTGGTTTGTTTTTGACCAAAGTCAAGACCTTGTCAATCTAGGATGTACTTGAATCATGAGAGTTTTGTTAGATATCGGTGTCTTGTCCAAATCGTGTGATTTTTATTGGCCAAAGTCAGATCACTTTTTGTCCAATGACATTGATTACGAAACTTTCCTCGTCAATGGGTCCCGCTTAACTGGAATCATTAGGTTTGTTTTGGCCAAAGCCAAGGCCTAGATGATTCAGAGGATAGGTTAGGAAAATATATTGGATATATTGACATATATTGTATATATGTTTCGGACTTGGATGTCCACCTAACCGGATCTAGGAATTGGATGAGATCCAATTGATCTGTGAGATCTACCTAGTTAAATAGCATACAGCTTTTTATTGGCCAAAGTCAGGGTTGTGTGTTATTTAATGGGATCCTAGCCCACTAGGAAACACGGTTTCCCGAGTACTCCACAGAGGGTTAGAGGCTCGACGAAAAATAGTGGGAGGCAAGTATTGAATTTGCAACATTCGTTCAATACTCGCTAAACACGCTCATTTTAATTACTCTCGTCGTATTAATCAAAAGTATTAGTTGGACTAATATTTTATGTTGTTTTTAAATATATAGTTGGACTATATACAAACTTATTCAATATATAGTTGATTTTATAATTGGATTATAGTAATCAATATAATTGAATTAAAATGATAGTTGATTTTATAAATGGATTATAGTAATCAATATTAAAATTATAGTTGATTAAATAATTGGATTATTGTAATCATTATAATAAATAGTACCTTATTAAAATTGATTAAATAGTTGGACTATTGAAATCAAGATAGAATTGAAAGGTTGAATATTTAAAATATATAATCCTTGGATTAAATGTTTTAAATGATTTAATTTTCAATTGGGAATTAATAATAGGTTAATTTATTTGATAAAATAACTTATTATGACTAAGCCCATATTAAGCAAATAGTAGAGCATAAAGTCTTTGGAAGATTTATGTGATGATGACTTTAGTGCTTAATTAATATACTTATATAAATCTATCTTTAGATTTAAAAGTATTAAAATTGCAATTAATAATTCTTGAAGAATGATTTGACTATTCTAGTGGAGAAAAGTCAAAGTTTGCAATTGGGCATGTAGCACAAGGTGCACATCATTTCGATATTCTAAAACCCAAGGGGTTTGTGAAATATTGAAAAGGATAATTGACATATCCCAAAGTGACTACCATTTGGATATGGAAGACACGAAGGAATTAAAGAAAGGGCGAGGCTCTAACTTTAAAAATATTTGTCAAAGTTATGTTCACTACTAGTATTGAAATTGAATTTTAAATACTTAGTGTGGTACATAATAATATATGTATTGACGTTCAGAATCCGCTGTGAGCTGGATACTGGCTTCAAGCCGAGATTTCTTTGCGGATTGGAAACGGGACGAAAGTCGCTGTTTCGACCGTAAATACCTAAGTTTGTGAACTACCCTTTGGGTATGTACTTAAATTAGGAAATGTTATAATGTAACTAGTTTATCTAGAGACATTATCTCTATATCAGTGTTTAATCCATGCGGATAAAACCTTTATATTCTAGAACACTAAAGTGTTTCAATATATAAAGATGATACTGAGATAAATACATTGGATGTAAATAACAGAATTTATATTTTGAATATAAATAAAATCTCAAACATATAAAATGACAAATAAATAGCTCATATTGATTTGATCAATGGAGACTTATTTGTGGCATTGTTGTCTAGGACACAATTAAACAAGACTCGTATATCCACACTTTTGAGAGTGGGTACTAGGACTGATTTGACTATTCAAATAAGGTCTACGAATCTAGTTTATTAGGTTAAATACCTAAAATACTATTTACTTGGTAATAGTAAAAGGGCCACCGATCTGTTAGCCCTATTCATGGTGAAGTAAGTGGGCCCATATCTAGCCAGGCTAGATGTGAACGTGAATATTTCGTGACCTTAACGGATGCAGCATCGCGTTGTGGTTATGTGTTTCTTTTGAAGAACACAGATCGGAAACTTTGAAGTTTCGACACGAAGTAAATTAACAGATCGGCTATAGTATTATTCCGCCACGGCAAGACCGTAATGGAAAATACTTAAGCAGTAGGTTTCTATGTACATGAAAGAGTACGGTATTCTTTCATATGAGGACTCCTCCCGAGACACGTCAGTTAGACGGTGTGTTCAAACCAAAACGAATTTTGTTGGACATGATAAAGTTTATCACGAGTCGCTCTGAGCTACTATTTCCTTCAACAGGATATGTATTAACAGTGCAAAACTTATTTGGAATAAGGTTCCATATAAATCTGTTTGACAGATATCATATAGGATATGAACAGGAAAGAAACGTGGTTTCTCATTCCTGATAATTTGGGTATGCCAGGCATAACGTTTGGATGATACCAAACTAAAAGACCCAAATTGGATAAGTGTCAATATAAGTTATCCTAAGGGAAACCTTAAGTATAGTACTTATATATCTCACATGAGAACAATGTAATTGTTGCTCACCATGCGTTTTTCCTGAGAGGAATACCGATATGCAGTGGTCAGTGGGAGGATAGTGATACTCGATGATCGAGAAAAATCGAGGTAACACTGTTCAAGGCACGAAGTCCTTAATGGAACACAAATAGTTCATCTATGATGAATCTATACCATTAATCTTCAAATACACAAGAAACTAGTAGATCGGATAGAGTCAGAAAACAACCTAGGGTATGGGTTTCTGATCTCACCTCATAAAGATGTCAATCTTATGGTGGGTGTACCATCCGACTACGTTTAGAGGAAGTGATACGAGGTATCGACTCCCTGTTATGGCAAAGTGCCATGAGTCCGAAATGGATTCCATGTATAACAACTATGTTGGATACTAGTTGTTGTACCACAAGGCATTGTGCCTATGGTACATTAAAACGTCTTCAAGGAAGACATACATGGAAGGCAACATACCAACGTGCAAAGCTAAGCTTTTGACGGAAAGGTATCGTTATCAACATTATGTTAATAACGGTTCAACCTTTTACCTGTTGCCATGGTAAATCCATTTTGAAGATGCTTATTGATAACTATATATTTCATTTATGAAATATGTTAGTTACAAATCAAAATCGCTTTCCTGAAAAGGAAACCTTTTGGAGGATGTTTACAACATCCTGACGATTTTGTATAACCGACAAACAAGGTTTGCGGGTTATTCGATCCATGTTTGGATTGATGCAAGCATATGGTTCTTGGAACTGTCGTTTTGAAATAATCATAATGGTTTATGATTTGACTCAAAACGAAATAATTCTTGTGTATATAAGGAGGTTAGTGGGAGAGCGCACTGACAGTGAAATTCCCATAAAGCTATTGTTGAAAGCTTGGCTTTCAATAGAAATTCTCCGTAGAATTCTGGGGAGTAACAACCTTTATTAGAGGAATAAAGATCTACTGGGATAGATTTGGAGTTGTTAACACTCTCTGGGAAATTGTACATTTAAAATGTACTTGTATTGGTGTCTCATACGCTTCAAGCATATGGAGTCACAATCAGGTCAATCCAAGTGACAGTCACTGGATTGAAGTTAAGAACATCTGTTAGTATCTCAGAGAACTAAAGATGCTATCTTAAACTATGGAGAAGGAGAACTTGAAGTGACTGGGATCACTGCTGCAAGTTTCCAAACAATTAAATACTGCGGTACTATAAAGTTTGAATAACGGGACAGTGAGCTGGAAATCTTCCAAGCAAGATAACTGTTGCCGAATAAACAACAAATGCGGATTATTGCTGCAGCTGAGGCAGCAATAGAAGTCTTTTGGGTCGAAAATAAATCTAATTAGATTAGATATAAGTTCTGTTAGCAGCTGAGCTAGGCGTCAGCACAGGCTAAGGAATTAAAGGTCTCATCGACGATCCAGATATATACTTCTATATCATCTGATTCGTTCGGATCATACATCGTGGCGATGTGATGATCGTATAAATCGCGTCAAACGATAAAAAAAACAAATCCGCTGACGAAAACCTTTCCTCAGCAATTTGAGCGAACCGTACATAGTTCAGGTGTAGGACACTTGAGTGACTCGCAATGTGCCAAGTGGGAGATTGTTGGACAAAATGACCCATAGCGTCACTATTTGCACAGATCATTGTGTTGTTGTAGCAAATTAACTATGTAACAAGGAAATTGCACTCTCGTCATTTGTGATTAGATCACCATAGATATATAAATGAAGAGAGGTCCCTATGATTAGTTCCTGGATTGAGATGATATGAGACAGTATCAGTCCACGAAGGATTAATCATTAAATATCCCTAGCCGTAGTATTATCGAGACTGGACATCGATAATGCGGAATAGGCTAGTATTGCACTTGTGCGCGTTGTGAGGGCACAACGGCATAGTTCTCATATATATAAGTATTGGATACTTGTGCAAGTGCGATAGGAGGTCGTGTTTCACCGATGGTACGGGAAACAGCTTCGCTCTGGATAGACCCTTCGGAATCCCATTGGTATTATGACTAGGTGTCTATGGGAGGCCGAAATCAAGGTAGGTGTGTATAGTCTTAACCTGAGACTTACATCGCTAATACTTACGACAATCGGTAAACTTTGGTTTTGGTGGTTGGGGGATCTTAACTGGTTCTGTGTTCACCACTTCTGGGTTTATCAGAGAGTCGTAGTGTATTGGATGTGATGTCGAGACGGAAGTATCACTCCAGTCATAATGGAGATGATGTCACGCAGGATACGGTATTAGTGCTCTTTTAGTGATGCGCATCCAATCGGGATATTATGACCAGGTCATGAATATCCGATTATAGAGACTAGTTACCAGACATCCGATATGTGTTTCGGACGGGGCAGACACTTATCCAGCCCCAGCCCTAGCACGTGACCATCCGATACTGGGCCGATATGCACAATACATTTGTATACTACGCTTGATACAGATCTAATATCCTTAGAGGATATGTCCGGAGAATTGGGCAGACTTGGTGCTTTGCTAGGAGTCGACCTTGTCTCGTAAATCGGTAGACGTAGTACGTGGTACGTACGTACGTGATTCGGATACTCCGACGACCGTATTTACTGCCAGATTATCCGGGGATCTCATGGGTCGCTTCCCGATAATCCACCGATGACGCACAACTCGCACTCTTGAATAATCTGGGATTATAATAGAAGAGAGAGAAAATTAATCTAGGATTAATAACGGAGATATTTTATCCGGGATAAAATATCGTCTAAAGAGAGAGAACGATTAATTTGGAATTAATCGATGAATTAATATATTCGATATATTAAACGAAATTAGATTTCGACGCGGAATTAAAATTAGATTTTAATTCGGGCAAACGAGTTAATTAGATTAATTCGTTAGCGACGTAAATAATAATTTCGCCAGGCGTAATTATTTATTTAATTCGATTGAATTAACGTCGCGACGTAAGCTCGGTATTTCGGAAATATCGAACCCGAACGCGTGAGTGCACGTGGGCCCACTTTCATTGGGAAACGTGTGGGGCCCACATGACACATGTCAAGATATGCATTAACTTTGACACATGTCATATTATGCTTATTTGACACTCTAATGCTTTGCATGGAGATTGTGTACAATGCACTCAATGGTATTGCATGGAAATGAAGTGTTTGACACTCTAAGCCTTTGCATGAATTGTGTCATAAGTTTATTATTAATTTAATAAATTATGGCATAAATATAATTGATTTTTGGTAAATCATTTTAATTAACAAACCATTACACAATTCTCTCTCAAATTCTCTCTTCTCTCACGGCAATGGAAGTAATTCTTCACTGGTTTTGAAACCAGTTTGGGCGGCGTGACAATAGGGAAGCAAGAGTGGTTTCTCATGGTGAGAAATCAAGTGCTAGCACACTTACAAGTCTTGCGAAGGTGGTAGGGAGGTTTCCCCATGAGACGGGATCCATCCGACGAGAGATTGGAGCTCCGTTTCTTCACTAATTTTCTTTTTTTGTAGGCAGTGGACTGCATGCAGTAGGCTTACATGGCAGTGCGTTTTTGGGCTTGAATCGTCTCCAAATCGACCTAACCGATCAATGTGAGTATTCCGCTACCTCCGTTGATGTGTTCACACATAATTTCATGTCTTGTTTGATCTTGGGACCTTATAGAACCAACACTGGGTAACCGAAAGAGTTACTTTATTTGATAGAGTGACCGTCTCGAGCTAAGCCCGGAGTTGAGCAAATATTAGGTAGACATGATATTGGAATATTCATGTGATGATAACTTTAGTGATCTAATCAATTATGTTGCCCACAAGGGACTCCTAATTCTTAGTCAGAAATAAGATTAGATCCTTATATATGATAATTGAAATGGAAGGATCTTCCTAGATCTATCCTAGATCTTAGAAATACAAATGCAATAGAAAAACTCTTGGAGAGTTAATGGCTATACTCAATGAGACAAAAGCCAGAGTTGCAATAGGGCAAGAAGCGCATGGCGCACCTTTACTTCGACATTCCAGAAGACGAAGGCTTGGCCAAAGGCGGTCTGGGTGTGGGAAAAGAGGCAGAGGCAAAGTCATTATAATCTTAAGGGAAGACATTAGGACATATCGCAAAAATGTCTGCCTAAACTGTGGCAAACGGGGTCACTGGAAGCGTGACTGCCGTATGGACAAGGCAGACATGAAGAAATTGAAGACGGTGCAAGGCTCCGGCTTCAAATAAGTTTGTCGTAAACATGTTCACTACTAGTATTAAAATTGGATTTTAGATACTGAGTGTGGTACATAAATATATATTGGTGTGCAGAATCTGCTGATTAGCAGGATACTGACTTCATTTGAGATTTACCTACGAGTCGGAAACATGACGACAGTCGCTATTTTAACCGTAAAAACCTAAGTTTAGGAACTACCCTTCGGGTATGTACTTAAATTAGGAAACTGTTACAATGTAACTAGTTTGACTAGATACATTATCTCTATATCAGGGTTAACCTGTTGCGAGTATACCTTTATATTCTAGACACTAAAGTGTTTTATTTTATAAAGATGATATTGAGATAACACATTAGATGTGAATAACAGTATTTATATTTTAAATATAAATAAATCTCAAACGTATAACATGACAAACAAATAGCTCAAACTGATTTAATCAGTTTGAGACTTATAAGTGGCATTGTTGTCTGGGACACAATTAACAAGACTCGTATACCCACACTTTCGAAGAGTGGGTACTAGGACGATTTGATTCCATTCAAATAATGTCTACGAATCTAGTTATTAGGCAAAGTGCCTAAAATACTTTTTACTTGGTAAAAGTGTAAGTGCCACCGATCTGTTAGCCCTCGTTAATAGTGACGTAAGTGGGCCCATATATAGCTAGGCTAGTGGTGGATATGAATGTTTCGTGACCTTTACGGATGTGGCATCGCGTTATGGTTATGTGTTTCTTGTGAAACACGAATCAGAAACTTTTGATAAATTCAAAGAGTTTCGACACGAAGTAGACAGACAGATCGGCTAAAGTATTAAAACATCATGATTGGACCGTGATGAAAATACTTAAGCAATAAGTTTCTGAAATACTTGAAAGAGTATAGAATTCTTTCAATGAGGACTCCTCAAGGAACACGTCAATTTGACGGTGTGTCCGAACAGAGAAACCGAATTTTGTTGGACATGATAAGGTTAATCATGAGTCGCTCTGAGCTACCATTTTCCTTCAAGGGATACGCATTAAACAGTGCAAAAACTTATTTTGAATAAATTTCCATAAAAATATGTTTGATAGATTTCATATTAGATATGAACAGGAAAGAAACCGGGTTCTCATCCTGAAGATTTGGGAATGCTAGGTGACCGGCGTAAACACACACGTATAACGCAAGCGCACGTATCGTTCAAGTAGTATAAAATATCGATCCCACGAGGACTTAATATCTAAACTATTAATTTTATGAGGTCAAATGATTACTAATATCTAACAGTGTTGTTGATTGATTTGAAATGGTGACGATTCTAAATTTAAATGCAAGTAAATAAATTGTCGAAAATAGGTTTTAAGAAAATTCAATATTAAAAACTATCTAGGGTTGTGATTTCTTCCAATATCATTTTAAAGATGAAGTGGTTATCTTAAAGTTGGGTAATATATTGATTTATTAACCTGGACACTAAATTATGTGTAAGCCTCTGTCGATGATCAGACACAAATACCCAGTTTAACCCAATTGAATCATATGTCTATGTCAACCAATTATCTGGATTCATTAAGTTTAAGTTCCATTATGGCTACCCCCGCCCGGCAGGTATATTCTTATCCTGTAAGGAAATCTATTAAAGGGTTATCTATCCTCAGGAAGATCGTGGGCTATTGAGTCTAAGGCTGAAACCTAAAATCCCTATGTCTAGTTCATTTTAGATTTACCAGATCAATTTTATTAATGGCCAGTTAATGAAAAAGCATTAAGTTTAAGACTCAATAAATAAATCTTTATATTACCCAAGCTACAATCTAATCCTTATAAAACGGTGATATTGGATTTCATCACAACCCCAGATAACTAATTTAGTTACAACACATAACTAGGGCTAGTAAAAACTTGAAAATAAAGACATAAAGTAAAAATGCGGTAAAGTAAATACTGAAAAGTAAATTACAATAAAATAAAATGCTAAGGTAAAATGAATTACTTTTACTACTACTAATTTAGATATTCCCATAAATAATATATAAACTTGTGATTCTTTTTCCAACCAGCCATATAGGCGGTAACCTGATTAAGTCAATTAAGTCCAACCAGCCATAAAGGCGGAACCAAAATTAAATTACCAACCGACCAATCTGGCGGTATCCTTTATTAGTCAATATTTAAATAGTGAATATATTATTTTTAGGGAGATTAATCTAATAGTAACAGTAAAAGAATTACCTTTCACCCTAGCTGGGGAGTTACCTCCTCATGGTAAATAAAAAAACTGTAAAAAGTAAAAATTAAATTACTATATTAACAAAATGTAATTAAAATAATTACAAAACTAAAAACTAAAAACTAAAATTAAAGAAAGTAGAGAGAGAAACTCTCTCTTTAGAAAGATTATAAAGAGAGAGAGTGGTGCACTGAATTCTGAAATCTCGAGCTCAATTTATAGGCCTCGGTAGGATCCAGCGTCGCGACGCCAGGTCCTCAGCGTCGCTACGCCAGATTTGTCGACGTGGCACGCTCTAGTTCGCCTGTTTGAAGATTCTGGATAAGCGATTGTTAGACATTATGTCCCATAGCGTCACTGTTTGTAAATGATATTGTTTTGTACAAAATTAAACTATGTGATAATGAAATTGTCTTTTGCCGTTTTGTAATATTATTTACTTTGATTTATAAATGGCGAAAGTCCATATGATTAATACTGGATTGAGATGATATGAGACAGTATCAATCCATAAAGGTTTAATCATTAAATATCCCTAGTCGGAGTATTATCGAGATCGGACATCGATAATGCGGAATAGACTAGTATTGCGCTTGTGCACGTTGTGAGGGCACAACGCATAGTTCTCATATATTTAAGTATGGATACTTATGCAAGTGCGATAGGAGGTTGTGTTTACCGATGGTACGGAAAACAGCTTCGCTCTGGATAGACCCCGCGGAATCCCATTGGTAGTATGTCTGCGTGTCTATGGGAGGCCGCATCAGGGTAGGTGTATATGGTCTTAACCGGAGACTTACATCGCTAGTACTTGCGACAATCGGTAAACTTTGGTTTTGGTGGTTGGGTACCTTAACCGGTTCTGTGTACACTCTTCTGGGTTTATCGAGAATCGTAGTGTACTGGATGTGATGTCAAGATGGAAGTATCGCTTCAGACATATGGAGGTGATGATCACGCAGGACACAGAACTAGTACTTATAAAAGGTTGCAACCGTCGGGACAATATGACTAGGTCAGGATTGTCCGATTTAAGAGACTAGTTGCTTGAGTCCGATATATGTTTCGTACGGGGCAGACACATCTCCAGCCAAGGCCTAGCATGTGATCATCCGATACTGGATCGATGTACGCAATACTACGTATACTACGCTTGATATAGATCTTATATTCCTATAAGGATATTTCTGGAGAATTGGTAGGCATGGCGCTTTGCTAGAAGCCACCTTGTCTTGTGAATCGGTAAGAACGTAGTACAAGGTACGTACGTGTTCGGATTATCCGACGACCGTATTTACTGCCAACATATCTGGAGATCTCTTGGGTCGCTTCCTGAAGATTCACCTATGATATTTGATTCGAACTTAATTAATTGCGAGAAACTTTATCTCGGATAAAGTGCCTATTTAGAGAGAGAGAACGATTAATTTGGAATTAATCGATAAAATTATTATCTTCGATATAATATTGAAATTCGATTTCGACGCGAAATTAAAATTAGATTTTAATTCGGGCATACGAGTTAATTTAGAATTAATTCGTTAGCGACGTAAAATGATATTTCGCTAGGCGCGATTATTTATTTAAATTCGATTTAATTAACGTCGCGACGCAAGTTCGGTATTTCGGAAATATCGAACCGAACGCGTGAGTGCACGTGGGCCCACTTTCATTTGGAAACGTGTGGGGCCCACATGACACATGTCATTATATGCATTATTTTATTGATAATGCATTGCATGTGATATAGGTATAATACACTCAATTGTTATGCATGGAATTTGAGTGTTTGACACTCTAAGCCTTTGCATGGTTTGTGTCATAGATTTATTATTATTTAATAAATATTATGGCAATAAATAAATTGTTTTGGTATCAAAAATTAAAAAGAAAATCTCTCTTCTCTCTCTACATTGCCGAAACTGCATGCAGTTTGGTCTTCATCTTCTTCATTTTGGTTGCCAAAAATCTTGAAGATAGTGTGGTTGTTTGGAACATCTTCTCACATGCAAGGCTAGCACCTTCAAGGGATCAAAAGAGGTGATAGGGAAACCATCATAGAGCTTGGAATACACAAAGCTTGGAGCTTTCCACATCTTGTCTTCCTTGGCCGAAAATCATCAACCTTGGAGCTTCCATCTTGGCTTGATTTTCTAACATCACAAAAGCTGGTAAGTATGATTCCGCCATACTTCATCTTTTATATATATTCATTGTGTATTTCAACATGCTTAATCTTTCCTTGGGACATATTATAGAAACCAACACTGATAAGGTGACACGTGGCAGAGTGGTTGGGCTTCAATTATTGTGACACATGGCGGCTTCTGATTGGTCGCTGAGATTCTTATCCGCCACGTGTCAGATAAGGATTAGATACTCAATTATTGATGCTGACGTGGCGATGACGTGGCAGTGACGTGGCGACAACGTGGCAACACGTGGGAAAGAGATTGTCGGCACCATAGAATTGCGACACGTGTCACTTCCTGATTGGCTGATGATGATGTGGCACGACACGTGGCAATTTTGACTTGTTGACTTGCTGACGTGGCTGATGACATGGCGGTGACGTGGCGACGATGTTGGCGATGATGGACTGTCGGCACCCGTAGGATGCTGACACGTGGCACGGCGTATGTTAGCAGATCGGCTATGATGGTGACAAGTGGCACGGCGCATTTTAGCAAAGTCAAACTTTTCTCAGATTCTGATTTGTGGACCCGGCGCACGTTAGCACTGTTCGGTGCATTTTAGACGTCGCGACCTGGAAGCTTGGCGTCGCGACGCGCTTAAGACCAAAATATCTCTGTTGACGCATTTTTGTCCGTTTTTGCCCCAAATTGCCTCCATGCTTTCCAACACTTTATTTATCTGCAAAAGAACACAAAATACATTCAAATGTTCACAAAACTCGAGAAAACTACGAATCTATACAAATATTAGGTTAAATGAGGGGGAAATAGTGATAGCTTTTACCTCTCCCATCTAGGCATACGTTTGATGATACCAAACTAGAACCCAAATCGGATAAGTGCCTAAGTTGTAGGTTATCCTAGGGAAACCAAAGTATAGTACTTATACAACTCACAAGAAACCATGTAATTGTTGATCGCCATTCGTTTTTCCTAAGAGGAATACCTAATATGCAGTGGTAAGTGGGAGGAGGAAAGTAAAACTCGATGAAAATCGGAGTTAATACTATTACAGGCACCGATTCCTTAATGGAACACAAATAGTTTATCAAGGATGAACTATACCAATAATCTTCGAATACACAAGACCCACGTTAAGTCGGAGAGAGTCAGAAAACTACCTGGGAGGTATGGGTTTCTGATCTCACCTCATAAGATGTCAATCTTATTGAGGAACACGAACTGACTACGTATGAGTAAGTGATACAAGGTATCGACTCCCTATTATGGCAAAGTGCATGAAGTCCAAATGGATTCCATGTATACCAACCAAGTTTGGACACTGGTTGTTGTACCGGAAGGCATTGTGCCTATTGGTACTATATAAGTCTTCAAGGAAGACATACATGGAGGCAACATATCAACTTACTAAGCTAGGCTTATAGCAAAAAGGTATCGTTATCAACATTGTGTCGATTACGACAGAACCTTTTACTCGTTGCCATGGTTAAATCCATTTGGATAATGCTTGCTGATGCTGTATGTTTCATTTATGAAATGTGGCAGCTGGAATGCCAAAATCGCTTTCCTTAACGGAAACCTTTTGGAGGATGTTTACAACATCCTGACGGTTTTTTCGTACCAAAACAAGCAAACAAGGTTTGCGAATTAATTCGATCCATGTATGGATTGAAGCAAGCATTGCGTTCTTGGAATTATCGTTTTGATGTAATCATAATTGTATATGATTTAATTCAAAACGAAAATGATTCTTTTGTATATAATGAGGTTAGTGGGAGCGCACTGACAGTGAATGTCTTGAATAATGATGACATATCATTTCTTGGAAATGATATTCCCATAATAAAATAGGTGAAAGATTGGCTTTCAAGAAAATTCTCCGTAGAATTCGTGGGAGAAACAACCTTTATTCTAGGAATAAAGATCTACTGGGATAGATCTAAAAGTTGTTGGTACTCTCCGAGAATTCGTACATTGAAAAATGTACATGACCTGGTGTCTCATATGCTTTGAGCATATGGAGTCACAATCAGGCCAATCCAAGTGATAGTCATTGGATTGATGTTAAGAACATCATTTAATATCTTAGAGGAACTAAGGATGCTTTCTTAAACTATGGAGAAGGAGAACTTGAAGTGACTGGGTTCATTACTACAAGTTTCCCAACCGATAGAAACAATTATAAGTCGTAATAACGGTACTATGAAGTTTGAATAACAGAATAGTGAGCTGGAAATCTTCCATGCAAGATACTGTTACCGAATAAACAACAAAAGTGAAATATTGCTGCAGCTGAGGCAGCAATAGAAGCCTTTTGGATCGATAATAATCCTAATCAGATTAGGAGTAGTTCTGTTTGCAGCTGAGCTAGGCTTCAGCACAGGCTAAAGAATTAATGGTCTCATCAACGATCTAGATATATACATCAAATATTCATTTGATTTGTTCGGATCATACATCGTGGCGATGTGATGGTCGAATAAATCGCATCAGGTGATAACCATGCAAATCCGCTGACGAAAGCCTTTCCTCAGTAGAAGTTTGAGCGAACCGTACACAGTTCAAGTGTAGGACACTTGAGTGATTGGCTATAGGCCAAGTGGGAGATTGTTGGACAATTATGACCAATAGCATCACTATTTGTACAGATCATGGTGTTGTTGTACAAATTAACTATGTGACAAAGGAAATTGCCCTTTTATCATTTGTAATTAGATTACCAAGATGTATAAATGATAGAAGGTCCATATGATTAGTTCTGGATTGAGATGATATGAGACAGTATCAATCCACGAAGGTTTAATCATTAAATATCCCTAGTCAGAGTATTATCGAGATTGGACATCGATAATGCGTAAAAGACTATTATTACACTTGTGCGCGTTGTGGGAGCAAAAACGGCATAGTTCTCATTATTTGGGTATAGGATACTCATGCAAGTGTAATAGGAGGTTTGTGTTTACCGATGGTACGGAAACAGCTTCGCTCTGGATAGTCCTCTCGGAATTCCATTGGTAGTATGACTATGTGTCTATGGAAGTCCGAATCAGGGTAGGTGTATTTGGTCTTAACCTGAGACTTGCACCACTAATGCTTGCGACAATCAATATACTTTGGTTTTGGTCATCCAGGGCCTTAACAGGTTCTGTGTACGCCTCTTCTGGGTATATTGAGAATCATAGTGTATTGGGTGTGATGTCAAGACGGAAGTATCACTCCAGTCATAGTGGAGATGATGATCACGTAGGATACGAAACTGGTTCTCTTTTATGCTGCACCTATCGGGATATTATGACTAGGTCATGTTTATCAGATTATAGAGACTAGTTACCAGAGATCTGATATGTGTTTCGTACGAGGCAGACACGATTCCAGCCCCAGGCCTTGCACGTGACATCAGTTCCTGGATCCTAATACGCAATACTACGTATACTACGCCTAATATAGATCACCATATCCAGTAAGAATATTTCTGAGAATGGGTGGGGTAGGCACGGTGCTTTGCTAGAAGCCCAACCAGTGTCTTGTAAATCGGGAAAAAAAGTAGTACTAGGTACGTACGTGTTCGGATAGTCTGACGACCGGATTTACTGCCAACATATCCACGGGATCTCAGGGGTTCGCTTCCGAAGATTATCGATGACGTATGACCACACTTTATTAATCTGGGATTTATAAGAGAGAGAAAATTAATCTATGATTAATTACGGAGATATTTTATTTGGATATAAAATATTATTTAAGAGAGAGGGGATTAATTTGTAATTAATCAATAAAATATAATATTTCGATATATTATATGAAATTGGATTTCGACGTGGAATTAAAATTAGATTTTAATTGGGGAACGAGTTAATTTAGAATTAATTCGTTAGCGACGTGAATAGTATTTTGCTAGGCATTATTATTTAATTAAAATTTGATTTAATTACGTCGCAGCGGAAAATTCGTTAATTCGGAATTAGCGAACCCAAGCCCGGGAGTGTTTGCGGGCGCACTCACATTTCGAATTTAAGTGCGGCCCACAAATCACATCAAGCGTCACATCCAACTAGTCAACTTGGTTTCTTTAAAGTGATAGAAGTGGTGGTTGCTTTTTTTGCACACTTTGTCATTCTTGGAATGACTAATACAAAATTTTGATTTTTGGTATATGCATAATTGATTTTAGAAATCAAATATATAACACTTGATTTTCTCTCTCCCATTCTTCTTTTCTCTCTCTCACGCGTAAGGGGCCATTTTCTTCCTCCATTTTACTACAATTGCCGTGAGATGTAGGAGAAGCATAGGAAGTTTTGCGGCAAAATTTTCAAGGTGCTAGCACACATTCGGGGTCTTGCAAATGTGATAGGAAAACCCACCCGTGGGCATGGAATCACAACATAAAGCTTGGAGCTTGGTGGACATCCAAGGCCGAATTTTGGAGGAGCACAAAACAGCCCACTGCCTTGAGCACCTTGGAGGATGAAAAGATTTTTGTGTTCAATGCATCGCATAACCGATCAATGTAAGTATGATTCCGCCATGCTTCTTTGTTGTATTCTCACATGTTTCTTGCTTGAAATCGATCTTGGGACTAACTAGAAACCCAACACACTGGGTGGTCCGACATTGAGATAATATTACTATTATAAACTATTCTTAAAGTAAATATTCATAGTCTTTGGTTTTGGAATATGGTCAAATTTCTATAACTTAGAAGACTAGCACATGTCGTATATTGAAATCGGAGTTCCAATGGTTTGACCCGATGTACCATGAGCAAGGAAAGCTCGTATAGACATGTGGGTATTTTTTGGAGCGAATACTGAATAAATCATAGGTGATTTCTAATAGTTGGAAGTACACATCACCGTCAATAGGAATCTCTTCAAGTTGAGTAGCATATGTGATCCTTCTACTATAGAATATCATTGATTTTATGTGTAATCCTCCACACTTTGATGCCATATATGTCAAAGACCATTCATGGTATAACGCCTAGATATTAATTGGGTGTGGACCGATGCACCCGTTAATCAAATGCATATCAAGATAGGATCCATCGGTCCGTATGTGTACCATAAAAGGTTTAGGTATCCATATGAGTAAGTCATGATTCTTAAGACTTTGGCCAAAGCTGATCACCTAGGGTTGCTCATATGTATCAGAAATGGTGTTTTGGTTAGTTGTAAAGAATCATGGACATGTCGATATTATGAGATGTGTTCATTGGAAACTTGACGGTGTAATCTATGTTTCCTAAGCATAACTTAGATAGCCTATGATGGAGGGATTGTTAAACATATGTGATGACCTCGACTTGTATAGTTCAGAAAGGTCGTTCGTGTTCTTCGCGAATTCAAAGGTGGCCAAATTACGTACATATAGGCTATGCTTATATGATGAACATGTCTGAACTTAGGGAGCCCCACAATATGAAGTGTACTCATTGAGTACTTGGGTAGCCGATAATGTTTGATACTAAATAATATTTGATATTATAATTATCAATCAAAATAATTAAGTGATATTAGATAACATGAATTATTTACTTTGACCCAATTGGATTCATTGGATTAATCCAAAATCACACAAGGGCTTTATTATAATTTCATAAATATCTCTACCATTGAAGAATATTTTGGTAATTATAAAATATGTAATAATAGGTGTTTTGGCTTGATTTAATTAGATTAAATCAAAGTGGTAGACAATAAACTAATGAATTGGTTAAACTTTGTCTAGGTTTAATTGGATTAAATCAAAGTAGTTGACAATGAACTAATCAATATGTTAAACTTTGTCTAGATTTAATTGGATTAAATCAAAGTGGTAGACAAATGAGATTAGTCATACCTAATTATGCATATTTGGACAAATTGGATTAAACCACCTAAAAGTTGATTAGAACTTTTATTAATTGAAAATTGCATACGCTTCACTACAAAAGGCAAGCTTAAGCAAGTTTTTAATTAAGCTTGAGAAGCTAAAACAAGCAAGTATTAGAGATATTAGCCTGAGTGAAAAAGTGTTTAGAGAAATTTTGGAAGTTCTCTATAACATTTAAACAATGAGAAGAAGAATGGATCTTGGAATCAAGCTTGCTAGCTTTGGAATTAAGATTGGATCTTGAAATCAAACTTACTAGGTAAGTTTGATATTCTCTAAAGCTATATTTTCATTAGTGTGTTGTTTTCATTAATGAAGCATATAGTGATGTATTATTTATTGGATACATAATAATATAGCTTGATATTAAAATTAGGCTAATGAATTCTGCATGGATACTTTGGAAGCATAAATACAATATGCTTGTGATTGGGTCAAAATATTCATGTAGGACATGAAACGTTAAATTAGAGTTTAGAACTCTAGATGATAGCTTGGAGTTATGGCTACCATTCTAGAATCACTTGACCACCTTTGAGTGACCTAGAATTATTTATGAGTCACTTTATTATGGGATTCTATTTTGTTTATGTTTTGATTCAAAGAAATGCATATTTGTATTTACAATACATGTATGTTTGTTGTATAACATGTGTTGAAGTTGGTTTTGAGGTCAAAATTGGATTTTAGGTGTATTGAAGTGTATGGAGAAAATTGAAAATGTTTTTCAATTTGAGTCAAGGTAAATTTGCTCTCTGCCAACATTTTACACAAGACAACATCTCGACTCGGATCTCTAGCGTCACGACACTAAGCTCTCAGAGCTATGGGCGTCGTGACTCTCACTCTTGCACGTCGCGACTCTGTGCATTCACAGATTGGGCATTACGACTTCCAAGCATGCACGTCATGACACACCGAGAGCTGATGTCCATGAGTGCTGAAACTTTATTTTCTCTGTTTTGGAGTTTCCAGACTCCTGTTCGGCCCCTGGCTTTTTCCTACGGACTCGTAACAAAATATACTATTCCATAAAATAATTTAAAAATACATCATTGGTTGATATACATGGGTTAGACCCACTACTGCTGCATGGGGCATCGATCTGACCTAGGGGTCCAATAATCGCTCCAAAAAATAGAATATAGTTAATTAATTTACTCTGGATATTAACAAATGACCATCAAAAGAAACTTGTGGATATCTTAATATCTCAGGTTAATAAGTCAATTTATTACACAACTATAGGAAAATCAATTCATCTGTAGAATAATACTGGGTGGATTCACAACCATGTATGTTTTTTTCTCATCGATTGCCAATGAAATTTTTTTATAGTTATCTTTTTTTTTCTTTAGCTTTAGTTTAAATTCAAGTCAAAATCATATTTTACTTCAATTAGATACTAGTAGGTAGTTAGTCTTAATAATTAGTAACATAGGTGATAAGTCCTCGAGTGATCGATTCTTTATACTACTTAAGCGATACGTGCGCTTGCGTAACGTGTGACAATGACAATCAAGTTTTTGGTGTTATTGTCGGGGACTTATTATAACTTTCAATATTTTTTTGGACTAAGTATTTTACTTGTTATCTAGTCTTTTTTATTTTATTTTTTATTTTTTTGTTGTCCTTGAGCGGTATATGAGATGAAGTCGAAGCTGTGAACTCCTTCCGCTTGACCCATAAATTGAGAGAATTCTTCGTCAGTTAAGAAGAGACATGCGAGAAGACCAAAAGAGACATCTCAACATGAAAAATAAGTAAGCAGAACCCTTGGGAGCAGCACCACCAATTCATATTCGGTATAGGACAATCCTGGTGGTTGACAGTTTTATCTCCTGCATCGTCATGCCACCCCTGCCAGCAAACATATGTGACATCAAAACATAGATTCAGATGATTCAGTAGTCGGTGTAGTTTGGGGTGGTGCAACCGAAGATCCAAAAACCCACATCACCAGCTTCCTGGAAGTGTTTGGCATATTCTATTACAATCGAGGGGCAGATGAAGCAACTCGACTGTGAGTTTTTCCATACTCGTTAAGAGATAGAGTTAAGAGATGGCTTCATTCACTACCAGCAAGGTCTATCACAATTTGGGCAAACCTAGCGATAAAATATCTGGCAAAATACTTTCCCCAGCTAGTATTGTAAAATTAAGAATGACATCACATCCTTTGTGGAGTATGAATTTGAATCCCTTTATGAGGCATGGAAAGGTACAAGGAGGTGCTACAGAAGTGTCTTCATTATAAGATTGCAAAATGGCTACTGGTACATACTATCTATAATAGGCTTAGTGGGATGATGAAGTCCATATTGGATGCAGCCACGAGAGGTACACTAATGGGAAAACTGGAAAACCAAGTGTGTGATCTATTAGAAGAAATGGTTAACAACAATTCATTATGGCCAACAGAGAGGAATATGCACGAACTGTTGCGGCGGATATGGGTCCTCTAGGGTCAGATCGGGATCCTGCATAGAGGAAGTGAGTCTAACCCGTAGATATCAAACATGGATGTATTTTTAAATATTTTAATGGAATACTATATTCCATTACGAGTCCATAGGAAAAAAACACGGGGCCGAATAAGAGTCTGGAAACTCAAGAATGGGAGTAAATAATAACTGACGAGTGACACATACATATCACGCATTGATCGCTACAGTGCGCGTACGCACTGTACGCTCAATGTGCACTGAGTTTTTTTTTTTAAATTCATCACTTCTCTGGAAAAAGAGAGCTAATGAAAATATGATATTTTATCTTAATTACTTCCAACTTTCCCTAAACACTTCCAAACATCCAAAATTTAATTTTAACATCAAAATCAATATCAACACAAGTTATAAAAAAAAAATCATATTTTCAAAATATCAAATCTTTTTACAAGAACATAAATTTATTCTACATACACATATGCGTAAATTTTGAATCCAAAATAAAAACCAAATTAGAATCCCACAATAAAGTGACTCATTAATAATTCTAGATCACTCAAAGGTCGTCAAGTGATTCTAGAATGGTAGCCATAGCTCTAAGATTTCATATAGAGTTCCAAACTCTAATTTCATTTTCAATGTCCAACATGAACATATTTGACCCAATTTCAAGCATATTATGTTTATGCTTTCAAAGCATCCATACACAAATTTATTAGCCTAATTTCAACTTCAAACTATATTATTATGTTTCAAATACAAAAAACATAGCTTATTAGAGAATATCAAACTTACCTATTAAGCTTGAACCAAAGATCTAATATTCTCCTCTTTGAAGAAAAATGTAGAGAACTTTCAAAGCTTTTCTAAACACTTCCATAAACTAATTTTTCTTATGTTTTGCCTTAATGCTTGCTTTAAAACAATTGCTCAAACTTGTCTTTTATATTGAAGCTTATGTAATTTTTAATTAATAAAAGTTCTAATCAACTTTTAGGTGGACTTAATCCAAGTTATACAAATATGTATAATGAGGTGTGACTAATCACATTTCTCTACCACTTTGATTTAATCCAATTAAATCAAGACAAAGTTTAACCAACTGATTAGTTCATTGTATACAAATTTGATTTAGTCCAATTAAATCTAGACAAAGTTTAACCAATTGATTAGCTCATTCTCTACCACTTTGATTTAATCCAATTAAATCATGCCAAATACACCTATTATTATATATTTTGTAATTATCAAAATATCCTCAAATGGTAGAGATATTTATGAAATTATAATAAAGGCCTTGTGTGTTTTTGGATTAATCCAATTACTTAAATTGGGTCAAAGTAAATAATTAATATTATCCAATAACACTTAGTTATTTTAATTGATAATTATAATATCAAATATTATTTATCGGCTACCCAGGTGCTCAACAAGTACATTTCATATTGTGAGACTCTCTAAGTCCAAACATGTTCTTCATATAACCCTATCTTATATGTACGCAATTTGGCCACCTCCGAATTCGCGAAGATCACAAACGAAAATTTTGAACTATACAAGTCGAGATCATCACATATGTTTAACAATCACTTCTTCGTAGGCTATTCGAGTTGTGCTTAAGAAACATAGATTAGACCGTCAAGTTTCCGAGGCGCACATCTCTCATTATTGACATGTCCAGGATTCTTTACAATTAATCAAAACACCATTTCTGATATATGCGATCCACCATAAGTGATCAGTTTTGGCCAAAGTCTTAAGAATCGTGACTTACTCACTTGGATACCTTAACCCTTTTGGTACACATAAGGGCTGACTGATCCTATCTTGATTCACACTTGATTAACGAGTGCATCAGTCCACACCCAACGAACCTCTAACGGTCAGGCCATTAAAGGTCTTTGATATAACATCAACGTGTAGAGGATCACACACAAAATCAATGATATCATATAGTCAAAGAACTAAATATGCTACTTGACTCGAGGAGATTCCTATTGACGGTGGTATGTACTTCTAACTATTAGGAATCACCTTTGAGTCATTTAGTATTCACTTCAAAAAATACCCACATGTCTATACAGCTTTCATTAATCATGGTACATCGGGTTACACCATTGGAACTCCAATTCCAATATACGACATGTGCTAGTCTTCCAAGTTATAGGAATTCGACCGTATTCTAAAACTAACGACTATAAATATTTTCTTTAAGAATAGTTTATAATAATAATACCTTCCCAATGTCGGACCACCCATTGTCCAATATTGTTACATGACTATTCTAAGGTCGATGTCATTCTCAGCATATTTATATATCAAACTTATATGCATTATGACATAGATTACCATTAACATGGTTGAAATAAAAATGCAGTTATTTTATTGATAAATAATAAAATATATTATACAATATATTATTCGGATTGGCGCTCCAAGCGCCAACTCCAACACCAACGAGTAGAAGATGTCCACGAGGTCGGGTTCAATACATGTGTGAGTGCCAAGCTCGACCAAATCTGCAAATTCTTAAAGGTCTTGAGTATGCAGGCCATAAACAATGTAGGTGCTACAAGTGCAGGATATATGAGAGGACATAATAAGGAGCCATATGCTCAATATGGCAAGTCTGTAAACTATGTTAACAACTTTAACAAAACATTCCATAACCCCTATTCGAACGGCTACAACCCTGGATGGAAAGATCACCCTAATTTTGGATGGAAAAATAATCAATGGGCAGACCACATGATAGATCACATGTCCCGCAGCAGAACAAAGAGACTATTCATGAGAGCAAGCCGCCCATAGAAGAGCTACTGATGTAAGTGGTGAATCACAACAAGCTTCTCACATAACATAGCGTAAAAAATACCGAGAACAATGATCTATTATAAGCATTAGTACATAACCAAGCCGCATCTTTGAAGACACTGAAGAATCAATTGGGACAATTGGAAAGTTGGTAGAACTACATACCATTAGGTGCCCTCCTGAGTGATACAGAGCCTAATCCAGTGGGCCAAAATAATGAGTTGTGCAAGGTCATCATACTGAAGAGTGAGACTGTCATTGATAAAGACATTAAGATATGATAGCCTATAAAGAATGAGGTAGATCCTACCAAGGAAAAGAGGAAAGATGAAGGAAAGAATGAAGAGACAAGCCATACAAATTATCCACCTCCTCTATTCGCTCAGCGTTTGCAGCAGCACATGCTATATAAGAATTTTTCAAGGTTCTTAGAGATCTTCAAGAAACTACATATTATTATTCCCTTCACCGAGGAACTAGAGCAGATGTCCAGCTATGTGAAGTTTTTGAAGGACATCATGTCAAAGAAAAAGAAGTTAGGCGAGTTTTAAATCATGGCCCTCACAGAGGAATGTAGTTATTTTATTAATAAATAATAAAATATAATGTACAATTCATTATTCGGATTGACGCTCTAAGCACTAGATCCAACAAACTTTGAATTGTTTAGTGTCAATCCGGATGGTACCAAAGTCTCATCTCCTCCACATGTTTTTCGAATAATTTAGAAGGTAAGGCCTTAATAAGTGCGTCTGCTATGTTGTATTATCCTTGAACCTTTAAGATAACTATGTGTTTTCGTTCAACAATCTCTCTAATCTCGCGATATTTCCTTTCCATTGTTTAGACTTGGAATGCGCTCTTGGCTCTTTATCCTGCGCAATAGCTACACTATTATCACAGTACAGTGGGATTGGATCTACAATACTAGGCTCAATGCCAAGTTTTTTTATAAAATTTCTAATCCAAACAGCTTCTATCACAGCTTTCGATCCTGCTATAAATTCCGCCGCAGCTTTCAGACAGAAGCAGAACCTTCTAGTTCCACTCTCTGTAGGTCTACCGGGATATCGAGAGCTCCCGAGCGCTTGTATTTGATACAAGTCAAGAGTCTCGATTATAGGAAATGCTTTTTCGCGCAGCGGAAACGTCTTAGGTACCCGGATCGGACTTGAAAATTTTTTCTACCGTTCCCTTTAAGTTGTCAAATGTGACTAGCAGTACCACTGAAACTATTTTGAATAAAATTTCAGCCCCAAAATAGCCTCGGAACAGTCCCCGAATAGCCCCGAACAGCAGTGTAAAAACCGGACTGTTTTGAACACTAAAAGCGCCCAAACTGCAACGAAAATAGTCCACTGTTTACATGAACTGCAGTGACATTTTAATGTCTGATTTTTCAATGAAAACCAGTCCTAACACAATCCCAAAAGTCCCCTATGTGTTTCCCAAAAATTCCATATTGATATGAGATCAAACCGAGCCCTGAATCACACAAATAAGTGCTCGATAGTGGAAAATAAAACACCCCACTGCCGTGAGTTGTATTAGATGAAAATAATGATTTTGGTTAATGCCACAAAGTCTTCCAAGCTATGTCTCACAACCAACGGAAACTAGTCTGGGCTAGTCTCACAAAATTAATCCCTAAATAATTTAGAGATTAATGTCACACAAGATTTTTTATTTATTTTGATTCTTGTTATTCCTATTATTTTATCAACACTTGAGAGAGTTTGAAGAAGAAGAAGATGGTGGCTAGGGTAAAAAGAAATTGTATACGAAAAGAAAAACATATTTTATTTTTATAATTAGGGTTATTTTATTTTCAAAAAACAAAACCCTTTCCCCTTCCCATATGCAAGTTTCGGCCATACAATGATTTAGGTATTAATTTAGCAACAAAAAATTTAATTACCATAATGAAATATATGTTACAAAATTAAAGTGTAATTACCTTTCAAAAAGTGTAACCACCAAAATTTAATGCAAGAGTTTTGCAACCTAGCATAACTCACCAAGGGTTTCCGAAACCCAAGATTTGGAAATTCCAAAATTGGCCTCATTAAATTATATCATATATAATTTAATATTATGCATTCAATAATTATCATATAATTATTACAATCATATATTAACTTTTAATATATAGTTTCAAGTGTGATAAAATATTATTAATCATATTAATAATATTTATACATATATGAATATATAATTGGACTATCCAATTACACTAAATCTGCTACAGTATATTAAGCTAGCACAGGGAAAAAATGGACCTACGGTTCCGAGCTCCAATAATCTCGAAATATTAATTAAGCTCTTAATTAAATATTCCGAATTATTAACTCCGGGTTATTCCACTAAAAACCCGAAGCTGCACACTCGTTACCGCAGATGGTATATTAAGCCAAACAAAGTCGGTGTCCATCGATATAGTCACTACATATAGATTAACCATTCACGAGTATCTCATAAATAAAGTCGTGTCATAATATCCGTTATACCCCTATAAATATTTTTACCTTAAGTACCATTGATTCTCTAATGAACGATTTATCACAACCATTATGAATTTTAATCTTTCTATTCGTAAAAGAAAGACATGAGCGCTCTAACCATTCAAGTACCGAATCAACCTTAAGAAAGATACTCATATACTTCTCGCAAGAAGGAGTGAACTCCATGTCTATGTAAAACGACCCCAGCTACACACCTGACCATGTCCCCGAAGTACGTAGCTATTGGTCGGGACTGCTACACCAACCTCACCTTTGTAAATCAAAGGACATAGCCTGCCATGCAGGAGTTCGTAGTACATTCACGATTAAGATCAATCCATATATGACCATCTAGTAGATCGAAATGATTTTCTTTGTTTAACGGATATTATAAGATAATCATTTCCATCTAGGTCCAGTCATATATGATCACATTAAACAGGGTGCCTCCATTCTCATATCTCTAAATGGATGATCCAGTATCAAGGTCTCCATACAAATATAGAATAGACCGCAGCTATAGATAAACCACAAACAAAGTACCCGCTTTGTTAGATCTCTATGGACTATTTAAGATTACTAACTTCAGACTTAAATCCTATTGTGTATGACACTCATACACTAAGTCTGAAGGCATAATAATCTAGGGTATTCTAGATAATTTATAATATGCGAAAATTAAACAAACACCTTGATAAATGAATAATGCATCATTTTATTTCAAAACATATAAAGTCGTTTACATTACATGTAGCTCTAGGGCAGACATCCCAACAATCTCCCACTTGCACTAGAGCAAATGAGACATGTCACGTAATCCTAGACCATCTAGGTGACCTTCAAACACTTTAACCGATAAGGTCTTTGTAAACGGATCAGTCAGGTTCTCTGCGGATGCAATCTTTGTAACAGTAACGTCTCATCACTGCATTATCTCCCTAATGAGATGATATTTCCTCTCTATATGCTTTCCCCTCGTTTGGCTTCTTGGTTCTTTTGAATTCGCCACTGCACCACTATTATCGCAATAAAGTGTGAGTGTTTTATCCATAACTGGAACAACTTCCAGATCTCCCAAGAATTTACGGAGCCAGACTGCTTCCTTAGCTGCTTCACAAGCTGCTACATATTCAGCCTTCATGGTGGAGTTAGCAATGCAAGATTGCTTTATACTCCGCCATACTATAGCCCCACCACATAGGGTAAACACTGATCTAGATGTTGATTTCCTAGAATCGACATCTGTCTAAAAATTAGAGTTTGTATACCCCATTCGGATCATATCCTCATCGCAATATACAAGCATATAATCTGTCGTTCTCTTAAGATATTTGAGAATGTATTTCACAGTTACCCAGTGATCCAATCGTGGGTTCAACTGAAACCTACTAACTACTCCCACTGTAAGACATATGTCCGATCTTGTGCATAACATAGCATAAACGAGACTACCAACTGCTAAGGCATATGAGATATGTCTCATTTCCTCAACATCTTGAGGTGTCTTAGGAGATTGTTCCTTTGACAAATGAATTCCATGCCGATAAGGAAGATTGCCTTTCTTGGAATTCTGCATCCCAAATCGCACAAGGATCTTGTCGATATAAGATGACTGAGACATAACGAACAGTCGTTTCTTGCGATCCTGAAGTATCTGAATCCCAAGAACATAACTGGCCTCTCCTAAATCTTTCATTTGGAATTGGTTAGCTAGCCAAGTTTTCATGTCCGATAATATCTTTACATCATTCCCAATGAGTAAAATATCATCGACGTATAAAACAAGAAAAACATGTTGGACAATTATGACCCATAGCGTCACTATTTGTACAGATCATGGTGTTGTTGTACAAATTAACTATGTGACAAAGGAGATTTGCTCTCTTATCATTTGTGATTAGATCACCTTAGATGTATAAATGATGAGAGGTTCCTATGATTTGTTCCTGGACGGAGAATGATATGAGACAGTATGAGTCCACATAGGATAAATCATTAAATATCCCTAGTCAGAGTATTATCGAGATTGGACATCGATAAATACGTAAAAGACTAGTATTGCACTTGTGCCCGTTATGAGGGCATAACGGGCATAGTTCTCATATATTTAACTATTGGATACTTATGCAAGTGTAGTAGGAGGTTATGTTTCACCGATGGTACGGGAAACAGCTTCGCTCTGGATAGACCCCCTCGGAATCCCATTGGTAGTATGACTGCGTGTCTATGGGAGTCCGACATCAGGGTAGGTGTATTTGGTCTTAACCTGAGACTTGCACCGCTAATACTTACGATAATCAATATACTTTGTTGAGGTCGTCCAGGGCTTTAACCGGTTCTGTGTACGCCAATACTGGGTATATTGAGAATCGTAGAGTATTGGGTGTGTGATGTCAAGACGGAAGTATCACTCCAGTCATAGTGGAGATGATGTCACGTAGGATACGGTATTAGTGCTCTTAAGTGCTGCGCGGCCATTGGGATATTATGACTAGGTCATGTATATCCGATTATAGAGACTAGTTACCAGACATCCGACATGTGCTTCGTACGGGGCAGACACAACTCCAGCCCCAGGCCTAGCACGTGACCATCCGATACTAGATCGATATGCACTATACGATGTATACTACGCCTGATACAGATCCTTCATTCCTGTAAGGATATTTCCGGAGAATTGGGTAGGCATGGTGCTTTGCTAGAAGCCAACCTTGTCTTGTGAATCGGTAAAACGTAGTACTTGGTACTTACTTGTTCGGATAGTCCGACGACCGTATTTACTGCCAACATATCCGGGGATCTCATGGGTCGCTTCCCAATGATTCACCGATGATGTATGACTCGCACTTTAATTAATCTGGGATTAATTCTATGAGAGAGAAAATTAATCTGGGATTAATTATGGAGATATTTTATCTGGGATAAAATATCGTCTAAAGAGAGAGAACGCGATTAATTTGGAATTAATTGGTAAAATGAATTTAATAGTTAAATTTGATTTTTCTATTTAATTTATTCGAATGGGCTAAAATTAATATACAAGATATATTAATATGAATTGGATTTCATTACGAAATTAAAGTTGGACTTTAATGCGAACGAACGAATTAATTTAGAATTAATTCGTAAACGACGTTCGTAATATATTTGCGTGGCATCGATATTTAATTAAATTAGATTTAATTATTTAACGACGGAAGTTCGTTTAATCGGATTAAACGGAACCGAGCCGCGGCAAATGTTCTTAGAGATATTTGAATTTTGAATTCAAATATGTGTGGCCCATGTGTGGTAGATGTACCTAC
Source organism: Zanthoxylum bungeanum (assembly GCA_019454045.1). Lineage (NCBI taxonomy): Eukaryota > Viridiplantae > Streptophyta > Magnoliopsida > Sapindales > Rutaceae > Zanthoxylum > Zanthoxylum bungeanum. Next base: position 11,277 of record SKCR01016393.1, on the reverse strand, counting down.
CACCCAACTACCTTGTTTTACTTTTGGAAAACCATTTACCCACACCTACCAAGTTTAGGGTAAAAGTGAAATGGTTTTTACCTAAAGTATAAAAACAAAATATCTCTCTACACTTTGGTAACTATTATTATTCATTAGATGAATATTTTAGCAACCCTAGAGAACTCTCTTCATCTCTTTCTCCCTCTCAAATGCACGCCCAATGGGCTGCTGGACTGCCTGAGAATGGCGTGAATGATGGAGGATATTTGAGGGTTTTGTGGCAAGATCCAAGTTCTAGCACACTCCTAGGAGGCATACGAAGGTGTTAGGGAAACCCACCCACGAGCCGGGAATCAAACGACGAAGATTCGAAGCTCAAAATGGTGACTCAAAACTGAAACAGTGGGCAGAAAAATCTGGTCACTGCAGTTGCGTTTTTGGAGGCGAAAATCAATTTTTCTCTTCACCAAATCGTCTCAACCGATCAATGTGAGTATTCCGCTACCTCCTTTGATGTATTCACACATTATTTTCATGCTTGTTATGATCTTGGGACCTAAATAGAAACCAACAATGGCATCAAGAGCCTAGGTTCAAGCATGAAATTTTTAGGGCTTAAAATTGGGTATTTTGTATTTGAGCATGATTTGAATAAATTGGATGTTTGAGCATGCTTAATATATGTTTAATTGAAGTTTGATTGGATCAATTTCAACAAATTATGTTTGGAACAAATTTCCCCTAATTTGATGCATTGGCCGAATACATTAGGTATTTTGGGATTCTTGAAATTTTTCATTTTGATTCATTGGATGAGTTGTAATGATGTTGGATGATGTTAATTTAAGATTGAATTGGATTTAATTTTGAATTGAACAAAAACCCCAAAATGCTTATGGTGGCCGAATGCTTAAGCCCTATTAAGTCTTGGATTTTGATTTTTGGACATTGGATGTGTATGAAATCATTCGGGAAGTTGATTTAATGTCGATTTTGGATTAATTGGATTGAAACCGAATTGGACATGAAATAACTCCCTTGGCCGAGACATGTAGCATGGTTAATGTGTTTGATTTTTCATTAATGTGTTGGGCATGTGATGATGATGAAGAACATGATTAATTGGACTAATTTGATGTTTTGGAAATATTGATTTGGGTGATTAATCATGATATACACTTTAGGTAATTAAATTGGAAATTTGGAATTTGGTAATTTAATTATATGAGCCTTAAAATTGGATTTAAGCTTTTAAAGTTGTAAATGGGCTTATTGGGCTTTGTTGTACAAAGTTGGGTTTAGGCAAATTGGATTGGATCCAATTGGGCCCAAAACCGCTTCCATAAAGCCCAAATGTGACTTATAAACCTTTAAAGTTTAATTGGGCCTAATGGGCCGAAATTGATTTCTTGGCTTATGGGGTTACTCCTTGATTGGGCTTTGGTTGCCAAAGCCCATGCCTTAAAGAAATTAATTGAAAGCCCATTGGACTTGAATTAAACAGACGTTGGACGTTAATCGGGCTTTGAGACCCGTAACGATTAAATTTGGAATTTAAGTCGTAAAAGGTTTATTAATAAAGTGTAATATTTAATTTGGAATTAAAATAGTGAATTAGTATTAAATACATATTAAATTGGATTTAATGTTGTAGTTTAATTTAATTCGAGAATTCGTACTTTGAGTACTTATTCGCAAAAACGAGTTTGACTCGCGCAAAATCAAATCGTTGTTTGAACATTGGATGATCACTAATTATCAGATTAATTAATGTGATTAGATTGATTGATAACATGCTTGTGTGAATACATGTTTGTGATGAATGAATAATGTATATCGGATGGATATTAGTCGGGTGGGGGCAATTTTGGAAATTGTTGTAATAAATGTAGGGGTTGGTGCTCAGAGCGCCAATTCCCGGTTGTATTTTGTTAAATACTTTTGTAAAACATTATTATTAGTAATAATATATGTAGTTTCGATAATATAATCTAATCTTTTATATGGTAAAGACGTAATGACCCTAGAATGATTAGTCATGATTCAGTTGCAAAAGCGTCGCAACGGACATTGAGTCGTATCATGACGTTGTCATTCTCAGACAGTTCCTGGTCAAGGTTTACACTACTTGGTCAGTATAGTAAACCCGTTGAGACCGGTACATATCGTATACTGGAATATATGATTCCAATGGTTTCTCAATGAACCATAAGTCTTGGAGACTAGTATAGACGTGTAGGTGTTTATAGTGGATAAACACTGAACGACTCACCGAAAATTCTTAATGGATGGTACACCAGCGTCAATAAGAATCTTCTTGGGTTGAGTAGCACTTGTGATTCTTAGACTTGAGATGCCATGTGGGCACATGAGACATCTTCTACACTTAGACGGCAGTCACGTCACGATCTATTTAGATCAGACCTCCGCCTGTTCGTTGGGTGTAGATAGATCCTCAGGGTGTCCTATGTGTATCAAGATAGGATCCGTCAGTTCTGTGTACCAGAGCATAGGTAGTCCATATGATTAGCAATCAGATAAAACCATGGGCCCGTGGTAAGTTTAGAAGTTAGTTCTAAATATTCTTTTTGAGATTGCTAATAGAATAGTCGACTGGATAATCCCGATAGAGATTTGACGTTTACATCTATATCTCTGGGATTTATCCGGATACCTGTGACGGAGGAATTATACATTTGCGATGACCTCGACCTGTATGGTTCAGCGAGATTATCCGTGATCGTCATAATCTACGGGTGGATAGATTATGGACACGAAATTAGATTTTGTGACGGATATACCTGAACCTAGAGAGTCTCAATAATGAAACATACTCGTTGAGCACTAGAGCAACATAAATAAATAATATTGATTATTTATAAAGTCGTTAATGGTTAAACGCAAGATACATTCTAAAGAGACTAGATAGTCATTTGCTTAATTATTGTGTATTAACATTTAATACTTGATTAATTTAAATACACATTAATTAATAGTCAAAATGAGTTATTTGACTTATTTCCTAAATGAATATATGTTTTTAATATTTAATGTAAATATTATGCATATATTTAATATATTTGTATTTGATTGATTAATTAATTATTTAATTGTAAATGATTAAATTAATTAAAATATAAATATCTTACATTAGGATAATTAAAGTAAATGACATTAGTTGCATTTGTTGACCAAAATAAATATCTAATAAAGTAGTTTATAAGATATTGTGCAAGTTGACATTATGATAATTGAAATGAAAATGAAATTACAATTTCTTGAATTTGGCTTTGATTTTCGGCCAAGGTGTAAATGTTGCAAGTATAAATTGTTTTTCATTTCATTTAATTGTTAACCTAATACACATTTCACAAAAGAAAACACCATTGAAGAAACCTGAAGAAGCTTGAGAAAGAAAATAAAAACCAAGGAAAGCTTGATTTTAGTAAGTTTTCTCCAACTTACTATTAGTAAGGAAAATGTTCCTTAGGATCTAGGCTTCCATATATGATATCCTTAGGTTATTTCTTTCTTTGTTCTTTGTGTTTTTGTTGATGGAAAGTTTGGTGAAGTTGTAAAGTATGTATGATGAAGAAAGGATGTAACTATTGTAGTTATATGTATTCTTTTAAGGTTTAAGAAACCATGTTGCTAATCTAGAGTTGTTGACCCACTCTTAAATGACCTAGATTTGATCTTGAGTTGTTTCATTGTGTTGAGACTTGAATTGGATGAAAGATTGATGATTGAAACATTTGATTTAATGTAAATGGCATAATTTGCCCAATTTGTGGAAATTGAAAAATTAGGGTTTATAACCTATTCCAAATTTGGGGGTTTTCATATATGTTGAGATTTGGGTGTGTATATGATGCATGCAAAGTTTCATGTTGATTGGATTTCATTTGGATGAATTTTGAAGCATGAAATGACCAAATGGTCAATTTTGGCACCAAATGGTGCTCACGGCAATGGCATGGAATTTTGGGGATTTTGTGGCTTTGGGTTTTGATGTTTTGAACATGCTAAGTTCATCTTATAAATGATTTAGAATCATTCAAAATTGATTAGATCAATTTCGGACTAAAATGGACAAAATACCATATAAGGGTAATTTGGTAATTTCACTTGAATTTGATTCATTTGAAATTTTATTTCATAATTTGATTATTGGAATATTAAATAAATATGTTGATTTAATAATCGAGAGAGAGAAAAAGTTTTGAAATCTGAAAATCGGATTTTCACCGCTTCCGCTGCGTACCGGACTCACCCGCTAAATAACCCCTTCAAAATGGTATCAGAGCGAGTCTGATTCTAGGCCACCTAATATGATTAGCCTTCATTGAATCAATGTTAATCATGTTTTCTGACTTTATGCATGCTTATTAGGATCTAAACTGGTTAGATTAGGGTGTATGACACTTAGCGAAAAATCCCTAATAATAAGGTTTTAATGTGATTATGTATTTGATGCATGTTATATGGTCCGTCTTGTCAATACGGTTTATGAATATCTCTTTGTGACTACATCCGAGACCGTGCCTTTGCTGTGAGGTTGTAGCCGATAAAGATTTATTATACGGATGTATATTAGATACTAGATAAATTCAAGCGAAAGCGGAATTCTGAACGTGCCCTAGCTGTCAGGATTACGTAAGTAACTTGAGTTTATCATTGGCGAGTTTAACCTTGGTACGTCTCCTTGTGGGCCTGCCTTCGCAGCGACAACGAGAAACGGCCAGGACGGGTACTTAGGAGTCATTAGTGAATGATTGACAAATGAGTTGTCTACCTGATGAATATATGTAGGCGAGACCGTGCCTCTGCTGTGAGCCGAAATATATTCACGAGATCCACTTTTCACTATTAGTATTTAATTTAATTATTAAATATTTGTATTCTAATTTGGGATTACAGTATTGCATGATTTAGTGGGAGGGGCATATTAGATTGAAAATCCATGATCTAGTTTATGCTTTTGATATTATATGAAACTGCTTTATTTCTGCTAACCGTTTTTCGTGATCTATATGATAGATTTGCGATGGCGGGTCAATCCACAAACCAGTTTGCGCGTATGTTAGATGCGAACAAACTGAAAGGCGCTGAGAACTTTACAGACTGGGAATTGGATTTGAGGATTGTCCTCGATTCCGAAAAGTTGGGTTATGTTCTTGAGGGTCCTTTACCCCTTGCAGTGGGTGAGGATGCTTCGGAGGAGGAACGCCAAGTTTTTGAAGCTTGGAAGAATGATGATTTAAGGGTTAAATCATACATTCTTAGTTCGCTCTCTCCGAAACTCAAGCAACAATACTATGGAACATCAGATTCCTATAGTATGATAACGCGATTAAGACAATCGTTCGAGAACAGGAACAGGTTATTGTTCACAAGGTCGCCATGGAACTGTTCCATGCGCATCTGGATGAGGGGCAAAGTGTTAGCCCACATGTTCTTCAAATGATCGATTTGATCGATCAATTGAGGCAACATAATCTCATCCTGAATGACATTCTCGGTAGGAGTGTCATTCTTGGTTCTCTGCCAACTTCATCCCGCCAGTTTGTGATGTACTTCAACATGCACGGGACAGTCTGCACCTACCAGGAGCTACATAAGATGTTGCTCACGGCAGAAGAGGATCTGAAGAAGGGAGTACCGACTCGCCCACCTAGATCTACTTCTCTGTCTGCTTCTTCCCAAGGAATGTCCAAGGGAAAGAAGAAGAAAGGGAAGAAGAAGAAGGCCTTCGGTCCTCCACAGCAGGCGAAGATAGCCAAGCCCAAAAGCGCTTCTGAAGACAAATGCCACCACTGCGGCAAAGTTGGGCACTGGAAAAGGAACTGTCCTGATTACATTGCCCAAGTGAGGAGAGACAGAGCTTCTACATCAAGTACTTTTATTTTTCAGTTATTGATTTATCTTTGGCTTGTGAAGCCGTTACATCCAGCTGGATTTTAGATTCTGCTTGTCCCATTCACATTTGCAATTCGTTGCAGGTGCTGAAGGAAAGTAGGAAACTGAAGCCTGGAGAGATGCAGTTGCGATTCAGGAGTGGAGACTCTTTGGATGCAGTTGCAGTGGGAGTATGCGAGATCTCATTACCGAATGGGACACTTTTGTTATATGACTGTCATTTTGTACCGGATGTGTCGCTAATATTATATCACTTTTTGTATTAGATACAGAAGGCTATGTATTAATATTAAGAATAGTTCTTTGTATTTATATGATAAAAATAATATTCAGATCCTTAGTTGTCCAAACCAGCATGGTCATTATACATTGCAAACTTCAAAAGATATATTAAGTACTGGAGTTAATAACGTAGTTTACCTGTAATTAATAATACTGAACTTTGGCATATGAGACTTGGTCACATTGGCGTTAAACGCCTTACCCAATTGGTTAGGAATGGTTGATATCAGATCTTACCATTGAATCATATCCAACTTGTGAATCCTGTATTCAGGGTAAGATGACCAAAGCCCCATTTTCTGGTGTTGGACACCGTGCCACTAACTTACTGGAACTCGTACATTCTGATGTATGTGGTCCACTAAGTCAAACTGCTCACAGTGGTTATTCGTACTTCGTTACCTTTACCGATGATTTATCACGGTACGGTTATGTGTATTTGATGCGACATAAATCGGAAACCTTTGAAAAGTTCAAAGAGTTCCGAAATGAAGTAGAAAAACAAACTGGTAAATATATTAAATGCCTTCGATCAGATCGAGGCGGTGAATATATGAGTGGTGAGTTCATGTATTATATGAAGGAGAATGGGATTCTCGCTCAATATACTCCTCCAGGTACACCACAGCACAATGGTGTATCTGAAAGGAGAAATCGGACTTTATTGGATATGGTCCGATCGATGTTGAGTTTCACAGATTTGCCCTATTACTTATGGGGTTACTGTCTCTTAACAGCCGCATATCTTTTGAATAAGATTCCTTCAAAGGCTGTTCCTACGACACTGTATTAGATATGGTTCGGTAGGAGACCGAATCTTAATTACATTAAGTTTGGGGTTGTCCTGCCTATGTCAGGGTAACTCAGCAAAGTAAGCTTTCGCCTCGAGGGCAAAAGTTTAGGTTTGTTGGATATCCCTCGAACACGGGGGATATCTGTTATGATACCGAGCATCGAAATGTGTTCGTTGCTCGCTTCGCAAAATTTCTAGAAGTAGAATTTTTGTCAGAAGGTGGTGATCATAGACAGGTTGAGCTTGATGAAGTCCAACCTGAAAACAACGAACCAACGGAGGAACCTGAAGTTCAAGTAGATGAAGGACCTTCAACACACACACTCCGTAGGTCGGAAAGGGTATCTAGACCTCCTGAACGCTTGTATTTGATACAAGAAAAGAGTCTGGATGTTCTCTTAGTTGAAGAGACAGATCCTTTCACCTATAGAGAATCGATGTTGGACATCGACTCCGTGAAATGGCAAAGTGCCATGAAATCCGAGATAGACTCAATGCATGAAAATCAAGTTTGGGACTTGATTCCGCTTCCCGAAGGAATTGTTCCTATCGGTTGTTAATGGGTTTACAAGAGGTAGCGCGGGCCTGACGGTAAGGTTGAAACTTACAAGGCCCGACTGGTAGCAAAAGGTTACACGCAGCGACCTGGCGTCGACTACGATGAAACTTTTTCGCCAGTAGTAATGCTTAAGTCTATCCGGATTTTGCTTTCTATAGCTGCGTATCATGACTACGAGATTTGGCAAATGGATGTCAAAACGGCTTTTCTAAATGGATTTCTTGATGAAGAAATCTATATGGAACAGCCGGAAGGTTTCACATCCAGCGAAACCTCGGGTATGGTATGTAAGCTTAAGAAGTCCATTTATGGACTTAAACAAGCTTCACGAAGTTGGAATCTTCGTTTTGACGAGATTATCAGATCGTCTGGTTTTCTCAAGAATTCGGAAGAATCCTGTGTGTATCAGAAGGCCAGTGGGAGCATGGTCGTATTTTTAGTCCTGTATGTTGATGACATCCTAATCATTGGGAATGATTTAGGTATGTTACAAAGCGTTAAAGCATATCTCTGTAAGAATTTCTCCATGAAGGACCTGGGAGAAGCTTCCTATGTTTTAGGGATAAAACTCTATCGAGATAGACATAGAAGGCTGATTGGTTTTCCCAATCAACGTACGTAGATAAGATCTTGGAACGGTATAGCTTTGGTAACTGTAAGACAGCAAACATACCGTTCAGACATGGGATTCATCTTTCCAAGAAGATGTGTCCACAACAAAGATGAGAAGGTTAGAATGTCTAACCAACCTTATGCTTCGTGTTTGGGTAGTGTAGGCATTGCATTTTCGCATGTGAAACCCGATGATGAGCCTCATTTGGAGGCACTACCTTTTGAGTCACGGAAGCCGCGGGAACGGATATCGGAAGGGGAAATTCAGAACAAACAAGCTCACTGTCTTCGTTAGTGCTGCGTTCGCTACTTCGTTCGAACGGGAAACAGATTGCGGGTGTTCGTGTCGCGTTCGAGGAAGCGTTCGAACGGTGTCGGTAATTCTGGTTTTGCTGCTAGCCTCACGCCCAGCCCATTTAGCTCCCCAAAGCCCATAAAACACATCCCAAATTAAATAAATAAATATTAAATTAAATATTAAACATTAAAATAAAACATTTAAACCATTTACCAATTAAAATAAACAATTACCAACTTAAACTAAAATCATGCCTAAATTAAACAAATCACATACTAAATCAAGATATAATCATACCAAATTAAAATCAATCCTAACCAATTAAAGCCAATCATATATTTGACTTCCTAATCTAATAAGATATTTACCAATATAAAATATTTGTATTCCTAAACCAACACAATTAAATTACAACTTCCTAATTTAAAATATCTTGTCCCCCATCAATCTTGTGTATACCTTTCTCATCTCTCCTAATTTGGAAACAAGATCTCTTCCTTGTGAGAAAAGGTGAAACCCTAGCCATCTTCTATATAAACAACCCCTCACCAAAGCCTTTGTCTCCTACACACAACACAAATCACGCCCAAGCTTGACAGATAATTCACACCCAAACTCTCTCGAAATCTCTCTAGATTTTCTCTCGACACACCCAAGACTAAACAAACAAAAAGAGAAAACACTGCACACATACACAAGAAAGAAACAAAGAAACCACCACAAGCCACCACCCTCCATAGCCGAACAGCCACCTATACAGCAGCCCTCCACCACCGAAAATTACCACAAAAACCACACCCTAAAACACGCCTAACAACCTCCTAGATTACCTTAAAACAACAGCCCAAATCCTTAAAAATAGTAACATAAAAAACTGCATAGATAATCTTAAGAATAATCACATTAATTGCACTAAGAAACCCACACAAACTTGGAATAGTTCTTTGAAAACGTTAAAACAGGTGGCCCGTGCAGTGAGCAGCAAGACCGAGGCCGGTAGGAGCAAAACGGAGTTCGAACCGTAATCAAAACAGCAAGGCAGTGAGCTAGGACGATGAACCAGTGAACCAGAAAAGTTGCGGAGCTTTACCCCCTTTCCTTTCGTCGTGGACGCGAGTCCGAGAGACAGCTTAAAAGGTTAGACCTGAGGGTATCTTTCACACTTTTTTCCTTTTTCGCATTATTTATTAAGTATTTCTTGTATGATTGTAATGTTGAAATGTGTGTTGTGGTCTTTGAGTATATAAATATGCATGAATCATGAGATGTAATATGTTGTGGGTATTGGATGAATGAGAGATGTGTCAACTCTCGCGGTATATCGGATGGAAACCCGGACATAAATTTCATAGCCGATTCCGAATGGACGGTAATATGATCTGTACTCGGGCCACAACCTCCACGTACCGCTTGAGTAAACGGCACCATCTCTCTTTCGTTGTGTTGCTTTTTTGTTTATTTAGTTTTCTTTACTTGAATTCAATATGTTGCTTATTTATGTATGATTCAATCAAGCGCATGGGCTTAGTGAGTTAGTCCAAAGGTCCTCCATTTGGGAGACAAAGAGCCGAAAAGGCCACCTTTGTGACACTACTTCACCCGCGCCGGTTGATGTGGTTCGGTTGGATGCAAGATACGTTCAATCGGGCATACTTAGTTTGATATTATTGAGTTTATCTTTTATGCATGGATCAATAAAGCGCATGGGCTTAGTAAGTGAATGAAAGATCCCTTATGGGGAGGGGTTCAACCCGTTACCACGATGCTTTGCCGCGCCGGTTTTGTGTGTTCAGATTGGATGTAAGATGTGTTCAATCGGACATACTTGGTTGATAGGATTGGTTCTATTTTTGTATGTGTAATGTGACGCGCATGGGCTTAGTACTTGGTCTAAAGCTCTCTCTTTGAGAGATCAAGAGCCCCAAAAGGCCACCTTTATGGCAGTGCTTCGCCGCGCCCCTTTATTTTCTGTTTATGTATTGCATCCCATTTCATGCATCAGGTCCGTGTCCGTTCGAACGCGTTCACGAACGCAACTCGAACGCGCATACATTTTGCCTTATCATGCATCAGGTCTCATTTCCGTTCGAACGCGTTAACAAACGCCATACGAACGTGAGCATTCTGTTTCATTTTCGTTCGGACGCGTTAAACAACGCCATACGAACGTTAGCATTCTGTTTCATTTCCGTTCGAATGCGTTAACAAACGCATACGAACGTGAGCATTCTGTTTCATTTCCATTCGAACGCGTTAACAAACGCCATACGAACGCGAGCATTCTGTTTCATTTCCGTTCGAACGCGTTTACGAACGCTACTCGAATTTGAGCATTCTGTTTCATTTTCGTGTTCGAACGCGTTTACGAACGCTACACGAACGTGCACACACTGAACTGAGTCTGTCTTATTATATCATGCATAATTGCCTATTGGTTGATCTTTCTTATGCAAATGTGTCAATGTATTACAATTCGTATGCTTATGTCCTGATAACATTTGAGTATTATTTCTTGCGGTATATCGGATGGAAACCCAGACGTAAACTCCGTAGCCGATTCTGAATGGACGGTAGTGCGGTCTGTACTTGGGCTACAATTCCACGTACCGCTTGGAAAAGTGCCCATATGTGTGCTTGTATGGTCATATGTGTGCCCTGTGTTTTCCTGAATGTGATATGTAAAGTTGTATGTTCGTTGCTATCTTGATATATGTTAAGCATGCAATTTTAAATATGAGATATATGTAAAAATGTACACATAAGTTTTATTTTGCATATGAGAATTTAGAAGCATGATACTCTTGGAAGTAAGTGTTACTTAAGCTTAGTTAA
>SKCR01016392.1:0-86875 GCA_019454045.1 Zanthoxylum bungeanum | reverse complement strand
GATTAAGAGGGTCTCTACAGTTAAGGTATGCAATTGTGTTGTGATTAACTTAGATTTATTTCAATTAGCATGTAAATAAATCTAGGACTAGTAATACATGTATGGTTAGATCCTAAGAGGACAAACATGTAATATATATTAGGGATTATGTTTCCTAACAATATACAACTATTGTTTCACATTCGCCTCTACAATGGAGATTGGAAATCAGATGCATTGGATCAGTAATGATGGTCTTGAATGTGTCCTCTGTCTCTGGGCCAAGGCTGGCAACAGAAAGTGTTGCAGGAAGCTCTGTCATACTGTTTGAAGCAAACTTGCAGTTCTTACAAAGACAGCGGCGGGTTACAGCTTGCATTGATTTTTATGGTGATATAATAAGCCTACTCTCGCTGGGGCGGTTCTGCTTTAATATGTGCACTTTGTGATCTCCAAAGGCCGATTCAGGCAGGAGGGAGGGAGCTGAAGTTTAGAGAAGGCTAAAAAGTCGAGAAAGGTAGAAATCAAGAACAAACTCAAGCTCGCCGAGAGCAAAATTTATTTCATGATGTTTTGGGTGCACGAACAGCCTGAAGAAGTTTGGTCTTCTGCGGCAGCTATCCTTAGGGCACAAAAAACTTCATACATGGATTACCGAGGAGGTAAAAGTTGTGTCAAAAGAGAGGATAAAGTAGAATACATGAGCAAAGTTTTGATCCAGGAAATGAAATGAATTGTTTGTACAAATTCTGTATTCGCTCATTTGTGAGACCATAGGTCTAGCAATACATTTTGATAATCAAAATTTAACTGCGGAATAAATACCAAGTTGCTGTTTGAGAGTATTTAAATCATATTAAAAAGGTTTAAAATTATTTGAAATCTCTTTGACTCCCCAAAAAGACATTCATCACAGAGTCGGTTTTGCCTAGTTATTGTCTTGAACACATTCCGATCAAATTGCTAATCCAATTGAATTGATAGCTAGCCAGTGGATTCCAATTCATGCGGTCTTTCTCTGCTGAATTGGTATTTTCACTCCCCATTCTCCAAGACCAACAAAACGTAGTTCTCAAAGTGACGATTGCTGCTGGTCCAGAGCCACTGAATTAGAAAAGTGTCTATGCCTTACAAAGAGTGGTTAGTTGATCTGGGAGTTCAGTATCTCGATGCCGAAGTCACTGGTCTCAAATATATGTCATGGAATTTGCTAAGAGGAAATGGGGGATGCGGTAACTGCGGAATCTTCTATTGTACATGGACAACTTGATAATTGTAGACAACAGAAATCGGCGACGTTCTTCTTCTAGGCTCGCGGCCTAGTTGGGAAGTACGAAATAACATGGAGTCGCCACCCGGTGTGAACCGGGACAAAGATTAAGGCCGCACTCACCCCTCGCAAAGGAAGACCTCAAACCATTGGGTTCGGAATGGTCCCTTACTTATGTCACTTGTGATGATATGATTTGTGCAATAAACTAACCGAATCTATTCAACATCCATGCTCAAGGGTACTTAGATCTAACATGCTTTCATCCAAATAACTCCACACCATATAACACAACGAGCATATTGAACCATTAAACCAAAGTAAACAAATAACTAATTAAACATAAACGAAACATCATGCATAAAGAATGAAGAAACAACATGCCTAATAACACAATCATGCTTTTGAAAATTAATAACAAGACTAAATTAACCATGCTTAAAAATAAATAAAAATAACGGCCTAGAACTATGACATGCTCAAATACAAATTTGGATGAGACGAGATACGTGCATCTTAAGTGGTACGTGGCGTTGTATCCCGAGTGCAGACCGCAATACCGTCCATTCGGAATCGGCTACGAATTTACGTCCGGTCTCCATCCGATATACCACAAAAGGGAACACATGTCCCGCTCATCCAACAATCACATCATGCTTCAAACGACTCTCATGCAATAATATTTTAAAATAAATGAAATAAAACGAAAGAAGATAATAAAAAAGGGTGCCCTCAGGTCTAACCTCTTTTGTCGTCTCTCGAAGCGCGTTACACGGCCGTCGGAAGGTCGATACTCACTCCACCTAATCCAACGTTTTTCCTCACTGTTTTGCTGTTCGGACTGCTGTTTTTACTCCGTTTCGCTGCTGTTTTTGTTGTATTTCCTGGTCGCTATTTTTGGGGTAATTAAGGGACTGGTTTATGCAGTTTATTTGGACTGGTTTGGGTTGCGGTTTATGGACTGTTTTGGGGCCAGTTTTTGGACTGTTTTTTAGTGCAATTTTATGGCTGTTTGGTGGCGTTTTTAAGGGTCTAAGATGCGGCAAAATGGGCTGTGCGTGAAGGCTCGTGGCGAGGCAATGGGCTATGGAATTTAGGCAGTTAAGGTTGGCTGGTTTGTGGCGATTTTAGGAAGGAAATATGGGCTGTGTGGGCTGTGATTTGCAGCGAACGTGAGGGCTAGTTTAAGGTGCAATTCGGTGCAGTGGATGGGGGCTGTGTGCGACAGTTTGGGGTTTGATTTCGTGGGCATATATTCAGTGGATGTGAACGTGTTGCAGTGTGGCATTTGATGTGAGTCTTAAAGCATGGTGGTTGCTTTGTGATTCGGCTGGATGAGTGGTTGTTTGGCTATTGCCTGTGTCTTGTTTTGTGGGCTGTGCTGTGCCGTGTGTGATGTGTCTTCGGTCGGTAGTCAGTCCGTGAGTATTTTTGGTGTTGAGCTTGTGAGGGAGAAAGGAGGAAGACCTAGGGTTTCTTAAGTGGTGCCATTCAAGTCGAGAGAGGGAAAGCAGTGGAGATTTGTGGGGCAGTCGTGAGTGTGAAGCTTGTGGCAGTGTGTGCGTGGGCTGCTAGGACAAGGTTTGGTGAAGATGGCTGATGGAGATAGGGTTTGTTGGCTTTGGTGGCTGATCCATGGGCGTCGGTGGGGCTTGCGTTGTTTGTGTGTGCAACCAATTTGTGGATTAGAGGCGTGGCAGTGTGTTTAGGGGAAGAGGACCATGTGCGTGGTTCAGAGAGAGAAGACGAGGGAATTAGGGTTTCTTTGTTTTTGTCTGAGTTTGTCTTATTTTTGGTTGAAGTGCCGTGTGAGAGAGAGAGAGGTTTATATTTGTTTGTATGGATTTTATTTATAGTTGTCAATTAGGGTTTCTATGGATTTGTTTGAACAAGGAAAGAAATCAAATTAAAGGGGAATGAATTTAGTTCAATTATTTAAGGAAAGAAATATTTAAATTTGGTGAGGAATTATTTAAATTTGATTTTAATTTGGAAGTGATTTATTTGATTTTGGAATGGTTTAATTTAATTTGTGAATTTAATTTAATTAATTTAAGTTTCATTTAATTTGTTTTAATTTAATTAATTTGTTTTAATTTATTTAGTTTAATTTGTGACATATATTTTAAAATGTTTTAAATTATTATTGGATGTGATTTAATGGGCTTGGGCTAAGGTTAAGTTTTAAAAAAACGGAGGTCCAACAGCGAACCTGAAGCTAAACAAGCGAGTTAAATCCGACCAAATGCTAATTTCCAACTTTACCCTTCCAACGTCCGTTTCCCGCGGCTTTCACAATCAAAGAGGTAGTGTCTCCATACGAGACTCATCATCGGGACTTATATGCAAAAATGCAGTGCCTACAATAATATATTCAAAACGTTAATGAAATGACTATCATTTAACACATGGAGTCGATAGATCTTGTCATGTGCTAAAGATCTACTAGTTTCATAATATCCAAACCATGATAGATTTGTCATGTACTAAAGATCTATTAAGTTCATAATTGGCTGATATAGATTTTATCATGTGCTAAAGATCTACTACTATTTCATAATTGGGTGATCATTTTAACAGTTGGGTTTGACATACCACATAACATGCCATTTTTATTTAACCATAGTTAATAGCGGAAATAGTTTGTTTTACAATTGAAAAATTCAATAGTGCTAACCTTAATTCACTCAAATTTCATAGGATTATATCCAAAATTAGAGAGCTAACATTGCAACTTACCTCAAATGGTGGGATCTCCAAACACGTGTCCATCATTTAGAGGTCAATACAATCAAATTTCCACCATTGGCAACAAGTCAAGTCAAGCTCAAACATCCATTTGTATCTAGATATAACTCTGTTTTTGTATAAACAGAATTAGGACTCTTGCTTGAGGCTCTAAGAAATTACTGGGGTGCTTTCTTTTTCAGCCTGTAGGCACTGCATTTTTGCATATAAGTCCCTATGATGAGTCTCGTATGGAGGCACTACCTTTTAAGTTGCGGAAGCCGCGGGAAACGGACGTCGAAAGGGAAGAGTCAAGAATTGACACACTGTCGGATTTAATTCGCTGGATTAGCTTCGTGTTCGCTTGTTGAGCCTCCGTTTTAAAACACACTAGCCCAAGCCCATTAAATCACAAAAAATAATTAAAACATTTAAAACACATGTCACAAATTAAATTGAAATTAAACACAAATTAAATTAAACTAAACTAAAACCAATTAAATTAAACACAAATTAAATTAAACTAAATCAAATCCAAATTAAAATCAAATCAAATAATTCACTCACCAATTTAAATGAAATTCCCCACCAATTACAATTAATATTTTCCTTTAATAAACTAAATAAAAGACATCCTCATTTAATTGATTTGTTTCCTTTCAAAACCTATACCAAACCCTAACATGCACTGTTATATAAAGAAATGAAACCCTAAATCTCTTTGGGCCACTTCCCATTGCCGCACATTCACAAACCCTAAGCCTCCAAGAATCCCCTCCATTTCCGTCCACACATAGCCACCTGCCCCTCCTCACAATCACCTTCACGTTCAATAGCCACACTCAAACGCCACCTGCTCACGCCATTACCTCAAACGCCACCTGCTCACGCCCCACGCAAATAGCCCAGCCACGCACGTCACAGGCCACGAGCCCATAAACAACAAACAGCCCCTTGTTGAAACTGCTCCTTCACGTGAATAACCCACAACAAACCCTAAAATCCAAGCCGTGAACCAGCCTCACCACTCTACAAATGAGCAAACCACATGCCGCCGATAGTCCACAAATGAGCACAACACACATAATCACCAAATCTTACAAGCTTCACGCATATGACCAACAACAACAACACCCTTTAAACAACCTCTCATGTAGTGCCCCAACGACCGACCAAAGACCATCTTCTCTCTCATTACCCTAAAATCTCACAAACCAACAAAAACACTCTCGGCAAAACCTCACAAAGCTACGACGAGAACGCAGCCCTCAGGCCACACCATTCATGCAGATATACGGCACCCAGACCACAAACCACTCACGCCTCTCAAGCAAGCAATGAGCCACCTCACAGCACCCATACTGACCCACGAGAAGACCACACCTAACCACCAAAAATAGCCTTGACACTCACGCCTCTCAAGCACTATCCACGTAGCCACACAGTCCCACGTAACCCTCAGCCGAGCCACAAACACACGCACCCACAGCCTTCACAACTCAGCACTCAACACAGAAACCCTGATCAAGCAAACGCACCTCATCTCAAAGACCATGCCCTCACGCACATGTTGAACTCAAAAAAAAACAAACAAATACCTTAGCCCTAAACAAACTGACCACAAGACCAGTCACGACACTAATGAACCCTTCAAATAGTCACTCTAACTGCCCACCGAGAGAACAAGAATCGTGAGCCAGACCACCCGAAATACCCCCCTGAAAACCAGTAAAACATACATGAAGCAACCCTAAAACAGTGACCAAAACCAGCAAGTAAACTGCCCCGTAGCCAAAAAAGAAATCAAAACCAAACTGACCAGAAAATACCCTAAAACAGCAGCAAAACAAATGAAAACAGCAGCCCATACAGTAAAACAGCGGGGAAAAACGTTGAACCAGTGAACCAGAGGAGTTGCGGAGCATCAATCCTTCAACGGCCGTGGAACGCGCTTTCGAGAGACGACAAAAGAGGTTAGACTTGAGGGCACTTTTTATTTATTATCTTTCGTTTATTTTTATTTGTTTTAAAATATTATAGCATGAGAGTCATTTGTTGAGGAATGATGTGATTGTTGGATGGGCGGAATACGTGTTTCCCTTTTGTGGTATATAGGATGGAAACCCGGACGTAAATTCCGTAGCCGAATCCGAATGGACGGTAGTGCGATTTGTACTCGGGTTACAACGCCACGTACCACTTAAGAGACACGTATTTCGTTTTATATCCAAACTTATATTTGAGCATGATGTAGTTAGTAGATTATTTATTTATTATTTAAGCATGATTTAGCCTAGTTTATTATTTATTATCCAATCATGATTATGATATTTTATGCATGATATTTTGTTTAATTTATGTTATGTTTAAATAGTTATTTGTCTATTTGTGTTTAAATGGTTCAACATGCTCGTTGTGTGACATTTTATGTTTGCCGTTTAATGACTTACTTTCCAAGCATGCAAACTTAGATTAGGAGTTACTTTGATGAATGCATATTAGATCTAAGTTATTCTTGAGCATATATGTTGCGTAGATTCGGTTAGTTTATCGCACAAATCATATCGTTACAAGTGACATAAGTAAGGGACCATTCCGAACCCAACGGTTTGAGGTCTTCCCTTGCGAGGGGTGAGTGCGGCCTTAAATCTTTATCTCGGTTCACACCGGGTGGAGACTCCATGTTATTTCTCTGGTTTAGTTCCCCAGCGGGCTATTCCGTACTCCCAACTAGGCCGCGAGCCTAGAACAGCGTCGCTGATTTCTTTGTCCCACAGTCTGGCGACTCCACTGGGGATAGAGAATCGGCCTCGAAATCATGTATTGTGATGTTTATGATTTGTGCTTTAGTTAACCGTGTCTATAGTGGGTTGAAGGGGTTTAGTTAAAGGCATTGCCAGCGAGAGCCTTCGTCAGCGAGAGCCTTTGTCCGCCACTCCCGTAAACCCACATGTGAACCTTAGTAGTACTAGTATAAATTATTATTTTTTTTTTGTTGTTTTGGACCGTCGTCATTTGGATCCAGTTGGACCTTTTGTCAAAAGATGTGAACTTGTTGGGCCATTTAAACTGGGACGAGTTCGTGTCCTTTGACAGTTGGGCCAAAACTTCTAAAATGTCGATGGCCCATTTTATGTTTGGGCGTCTTACTTATCATTCGAAGTTGTTTAGCCATGTTATCGCAAAGTGTAAACATGTTGGGCCTTTTCAACTGTGACAAGTTTGCACCGCGCAATAGTATGATTGAATACTTTAAAATGATAATGGGCCAACTAGTGTAAAAAATTTTAAATGAGCTTATATATTACATACATTGCATGTATCTCATGCATCTCATGCATACACGCATCATGTTAACCCCGTGTCTTAAAAGCCATCATAGATATCTGTTGGGTTAGAGAAGAAAAAAATACTTGTCAAGAAGAGTTTAACAAACATGGATATCAGGGAAAAGGAAACCAATAAACAGAAAACCTTGCGGCTGGGATAGAAAAACCATTGGGGGCCTTAAAAAAAAACAGAGAGAGAAAAGAAAAGAAGAAAAAAAAAAAAAAAAAAGAAAAAAATGAGAAAAAGAAAAAAAAAGGGTTGTGTAGTCCTTAATAGTTAGGCATAAGTCCGATGATGAAATCGTTTGCTTTAGGATGAAATCTTAGAAACGATAAACTCTTGATGTGCTTTTATCTGATGCTTTGAATTGTTGATCTATGCTAAACTCGTAAGCACTTCACTGTAGGTTCTTAGCGGTGAAAACTTGAGTAGTTGGTAAGGTGACTAGTTGAAGAAATTGCGGGTCGATGAATGACCGTTTGCTTAGATGTCTATCCTGACTTGCTTATGTTATGATGTGTGGTATGGTTGAAAATAAAAGAAAAGTCTCTAAGTAAAAAAAAACGCGCCTATAACCGATAAGCGTGAAGCTACCCATGGGCGAGTATTAGGACCACCATGAGGAGAAATGCTACCTTAAAGGGTAAGTGTGTTGAAAAAAAAAGAGAAAAAAAAATGAGAGAAAAAAAAATGAAGTTCAAAATGAAAAGAAAAAGAGAGACAAAGGAAAAGAAAGATAAAACCATACTACATTGAGCACGAAAAAGCGATTGCAGAGCATAACTGAGACATCTAGGTTGGTTTGACCCATCGATCCCGATTTTTGAAACGAAATCATCGAGTTAGCTTACCTAAGGATTAAGCTGTGAAATAACCTTTCACACACATACTTTGAGTCTAGCTTAGATCATTTATCTAAAGACTTGGATTTGAGTTGCATTGGGTGTTTTGAAAGTTCTCTGGTTTCATTACTGAGCATTCTTTGAGGACAATGATATGTATAACTATTGGGACTATTTCGTAGAATGTGATATAGTATGATGATATGGAAGGCCCCACCATGTGGTTCATCTTGACCAAGTGCAAACAGCGGATAGCAGAAAGCTAAATCAAGACTGGGGGAGACCAGTCTACCACCCCGTGAATAAGAAGTATAACAAGAAATTGAGCCATGAGACCAGAGAGAAGACTGAGCAATCACATGGAGAACTGGTGGAAGACCTAACCCACGGAATAGGAAATTCATTTATGCATGCATGCATACATGTAACATATTTTGCATTCTCTTTTTGTGTTTGTTTTTTTAGTATTCACAGGTTTCAAAGAAAAAAAAAGAAAGCGGCAAAGACAAGCCAACCAGAATCAGCAACATATGAGTAGTAGTTTGGGGATGAGTCCCAGGGTTGAGGCCCATATCAGTTTCAGTTTTAGGGATGAGTCCCAGGGTCGAGGCCCACATCAGCTGAGTTTTGGAATGAATCCGGGAATGAATCCCAGGGTCGAGGCCCACATTGGCATAGTTTTGAAATGAATTCGGGAATGAATCCCAGGGTCGAGGCCCTCATCAGTAGAGTTTTGGAATGAATTCGGGAATGAATCCTAGGGTTGAGGCCCACATTATCACCAGTTTCAGGAATGAAGCCCAGGAAATAAAGCCCACATTTAGCACAGTTCGGAAATGAACCATCAGCATCAATTTCGCCGGGTATGGCACTCTGGGGGCGAGGCCCACATTAGCATCAACATCAGTCTTGCCGGGTATGGCACTCTGGGGGCGAAGCCACATTATCATTATTAGTCTGGTCGATTATGGCACTCTGGGGGCGAGGCCCATATCAGTATCAGTTTGGGACGAGGTCCATATCGGTATTAGTTTGGGGCGAGGCCCACATCAGAATCAGCATGGGGGCGAGGCCCATATCAGTATCAGTTTGGGGCGAGGCCCACATCAGTATCAGTTTGAGGCGAGGCCCACATCAGAATCAACATGGGGGCGAGGCCCATATCAGTATCAGTTTGGGGCGAGGCCCACATCAGTATCAGTTTGGGGCGAGGCCCTCATCAGTATCAGCATGAGGGCGAGACCCGTATCAGTATCAGTTTGGGGCGAGACCCACATTAGAGTCAGCATTGGGGTGATGCCCATATCAGTATCAGTTTGGGGCGAGGCCCATATCAGTAACAGTTCGGGGGCGAGGCCCATATCATTATCAATATTAGTCTTACCGGGTATGGCACTCTGGGGGCGGGGCCCACATCATTATCAGTATCAGTCTTGCCAGGTATGGCACTCTGGGGGCGAGGCCCACATATTTGTCAGAATCAGTCTTGTCGGGTATGGCGCTCTGGGGGCGAAGCCCACATTAGTTCAGAATCAGTCTGGCCGAGTATGGCACTCTGAGGGCGAGGCCCACTTTAGTTTAGTATCAGTTTTGCCGAGAATGGTAATCCAAGAATGGAGTAAGATTCGAGAATGAACAAACCGAGAATGGTAATCGGAGAATGAAGCAGAGTTCGAGAATGGATAAGCCGAGAATGGCAATCCGAGAATGGAGCAGAGTTCGAGAATGGATAAGTAGAGAATGGCAATCCGAGAATAGAGCAGAGTTCGAGAATGAACAAGCCGAGAATGGCAATCTGAGAATGGAGCAGAGTTCGAGAATGAACAAGTCGGGAATGGCACTCCGAGAATGGAACACAGTTCGGGAATGAACAAGCCAGGAATGGCACTCCGAGAATGGAACACAGTTTGGGAATGAACAAGTCGGGCAGCCTTTCCAGGTATGGCACTCTGGGTACGGAGACATCAATATCAGTTTTGCTCGGTATGGCACTCCAGGTATGGAGACACTTCAGTATTAGTATCAGTTTGGGGCCGAGGCCCACATCAGTATCAGTATCAACTTGGGGGCGAGGCCCACATTATCAGTATCAGGTTGGGTTCGAGGCCCACATCAGTATCAGTATCAACTTGGGGGTGAGGCCCACATTATCAGTATCAGTTTTGGGGTCGAGGCCCATATCAGTATTAGCTTGGGAGGCGAGGCCCACATCATCAATATCAGATTTGGGGATGAGTCCCAGGGTTGAGGCCCACATCAGCATCAGCATCAGTTTTAGGGATGAGTCCCAGGGTTGAGGCCTACATCAGTATCAGTTTTTGGGGATGAGTCCCAGGGTCGAGGCCCATGGCAGTATCGGTTTCGGGGATGAGTCTCAGGGTTGAGGCCCACATCAGCATCAACATCAGTTTTAGGGATGAGTCCCAGGGTTGAGGCTTACATCAGTATCAGTTTTTGGGGATGAGTCTCAGGGTCGAGGCCCACGGCAGTATCAGATTTGGGGATGAGTCCCAGGGTTGAGGCCCACATCAGCATCAGTATCAGTTTCGGGGATGAGTCCCAGGGTTGAGGCCCACATCAACATCAATATCAGTTTTGAGGATGAGTCCCAGGGTCGTGACCCACATCATCAATTTTGGGGATGCGTCACATGGTCGTGACCCACATCATCAGGAGTTTGAGGATGCGTCCCTGGATCGAGGTCCACTGCATCATCATTTTCGGGATGCATCCCAGGTCGAGGCCCATATTTTATCAGCGGTATTGAGATGCGTCCCAGGGTCGAGGTCCCCGTTATCGGTTGCAGCTATTGAGATGCGTCCCAGGATCGAGGTCCACTGCATCATCATTTTCGGGATGCGTCCCAGGTCGAGGCCCACATTTTGTCAGCGGTATTGGGATGCGTCCCAGGGTCGAGGCCCCAATTGTCGGTTGCAGCTATTGGGATGTATCACAGGATCGTGGTCCACTGCATCATCATTTTCGGGATGCGTCCCAGGGTCGAGGCCCACATTTTGTCGGCGGTATTGGGATGCGTCCCAGGTCGAGGCCCCCGTTGTCGGTTGCAGCTATTAGGATGCGTCCCAGGATCGATGTCCACTGCATCATCATTTTCGGGATGCGTCACAGGGTTGAGGCCCATATTTTGTCAGCGGTATTGGGATGCGTCCCAGGGTCGAGGCCCCCGTTATCGGTTGCAGCTATTGGGATGCGTCCCAGGATCGAGGTCCACTGCATCATCATTTTCGGGATGCGTCCCAGGGTCGAGGCCCATATTTTGTCAGCGGTATTGGGATGCGTCCCTGGGTCGAGGCCCCCGTTGTCGGTTATAGTTATTGGGATGCGTCCCAGGATCGAGGTCCACTGCATCATCAGTTTTGGGATGCGTCCCAGGGTCGAGGCCTATATTTTGTCAGCGGTATTGGGATGCGTCCCAAGGTCGAGGCCCCCGTTGTTGGTTGCAGTTATCAGAACGCGTCCCATGATCGAGGTCCACTGCATCATCAACTCAGCAAAAGCGACATGCAAGTCAGGTGGCAGCTGGCGAGCCAGGTAAGTAAAAATGCATTGCATAACTTTGATATGATTGTTCTTGTCACACACTGCAGAAGTCCCATCAAAGTGAGGGCGACTGTAGGCACTGCATTTTTGCATATAAGTCCCTATGATGAGTCTCGTATGGAGGCACTACCTTTTAAGTTGCGGAAGCCGCGGGAAACAGACGTCGGAATGGAAGAGTCAAGAATTGATACACTGTCGGATTTAATTCGCTGGATTAGCTTCGGGTTCGCTTGTTGAGCCTCCGTTTTAAAACACACACTAGCCCAAGCCCATTAAATCACAAAAAATAATTAAAACATTTAAAACACATGTCACAAATTAAATTGAAATTAAACACAAATTAAATTAAACTAAACTAAAACCAATTAAATTAAACACAAATTAAATTAAACTAAATCAAATCCAAATTAAAATCAAATCAAATAATTCACTCACCAATTTAAATAAAATTCCCCACCAATTACAATTATTCTTTTCCTTTAATAAACTAAATAAAAGACATCCACATTTACTTGATTTGTTTCCTTTCAAAACCTATACCAAACCCTAACATGCACTGTTATATAAAGAAATGAAACCCTAAATCTCTTTGGGCCACTTCCCCTTGCCGCACATTCACAAACCCTAAGCCTCCAAGAATCCCCTCCATTTCCGTCCACACATAGCCACATGCCCTACCTCACAATCACCTTCACGTTCAATAGCCACACTCAAACGCCACATGCTCACGCCCACTACCTCAAACGCCACATGCTCACGCCTCACGCAAACAGCCCAGCCACACACGTCACAGGCCACGAGCCCATAAACAACAAACAGTCCCCTGTTGAAACTGCTCCTTCACGTGAATAACCCACAACAAACCCTAAAATCCAAGCCGTGAACCAGCCCCACCACTCCACAAATGAGCAAACCCCATGCAGCAGATACATGCAGCCGATAGTCCACAAATGAGCACAACACACATAATCACCAAATCTTACAAGCTTCACGCATATGACCAACAACAACAACACCATTTAAACAACCTCTCATGTAGTGCCCCAACCGACCAAAGACCATCTTCTCTCTATTTACCCTAAAATCTCACAAACCAACAAAAGACATTATCGGCAAAACCCTCACAAAGCTACGACGAGAACGCAACCCTCATGCCACACCATTCATGTAGACATACGGAACCCATACCACAAACCACTCACGCCTCTCAAGCAAGCAATGAGCCACCTCACAGCACCCATACTGACCCACGAGAAGACCACACCTAACCACCAAATATAGCCTTGACACTCACGCCTCTCAAGTACTATCCACGTAGCCACACAGTCCCACGTAACCCTCAGCCGAGCCACAAACACACGCACCCACAGCCTTCACAACTCAGCACTCAACACAGAAACCCTGATCAAGCAAACGCACCTCATCTCAAAAACATGCCCTCACGCACATGTTGAACTCAAAAAAAAACAAACAAATACCTTAGCCCTAAACAAACTGACCACAAGACCAGTCACGACACTAATGAACCCTTCAAACAGTCACGCTAACTGCCCACCGAGTGAACAAGAATCGTGAGCCAGACCACCCGAAATACCCCCCCTGAAAACCAGTAAAACAGACATGAAGCAACCCTAAAACAGTGACCAAAACCAGCAAGTAAACTGCCCCGTTAGCCAAACAGAAATCGAAACCAAACTGACCAGAAAATACCCTTAAAACAGCAGCAAAACAGAGTGAAAACAGCAGCCCATACAGTAAAACAACGGGGAAAAACGTTGAACCAGTGAACCAGAGGAGTTGCGGAGCATCAATCCTTCCAACGGCCGTGGAACGCGCTTTCGAGAGACGACAAAAGAGGTTAGACTTGAGGGCACTTTTTATTTATTATCTTTCGTTTATTTTTTTATTTGTTTTAAAATATTATCGCATGTGAGTCATTTGTTGAGGAATGATGTGATTGTTGGATGGGCGGAATACGTGTTCCCTTTTGTGGTATATAGGATGGAAACCCGGACGTAAATTCCGTAGCCGAATCCGAATGGACGGTAGTGCGATTTGTACTCGGGTTACAACGCCACGTACCACTTAAGAGACACGAATTTCATTTTATCCAAACTTGTATTTGAGCATGATGTAGTTAGTAGATTATTTATTTATTATTTAAGCATGATTTAGCCTAGTTTATTATTTATTATCCAATCATGATTATGATATTTTATGCATGATATTTTGTTTAATTTATGTTTATGTTTAAATAGTTATTTGTCTATTTGTGTTTAATGGTTCAACATGCTCGTTGTGTGACATTTTATGTTTGCCGTTTAATGACTTACTTTCCAAGCATGCAAACTTAGATTAGGAGTTACTTTGATGAATGCATATTAGATCTAAGTTATTCTTGAGCATATATGTTGCGTAGATTCGGTTAGTTTATCGCACAAATCATATCGTTACAAGTGACATAAGTAAGGGACCATTCCGAACCCAAAGGTTTGAGGTCTTCCCTTGCGAGGGGTGAGTGCGGCCTTAAATTTTTGTCTCGGTTCACACCGGGTGGCGACTCCATGTTATTTCTCTGGTTTAGTTCCCCAGCGGGCTATTCCGTACTCCCAACTAGGCCGCGAGCCTAGAACAGCGTCGCCGATTTTTGTGTCCCACACAACCATTTTCCTTTGATCCTCAGCCAACCTGAAACATTACTTGTTCTTTCTTTTTAAAATCTTCAAAAGAAAAAGTCTCTGAATTTCGGATATTTTCCGAAGAACTGAAAAAAATGTCATTCACTGGAACTTTGGACAAATGCAGTGCTTGTGATAAGACTGTGTATGTTGTTGACATGTTAACCCTTGAAGGAATGCCTTATCATAAATCCTGCTTCAAATGCAGCCATTGCAAAGGAACTCTTGTGGTATGTAAACACATATATCCCGCGTTTTAACAAGTTTTACTGGGTCGCGAAACGTTTTAGCGTACAATCAAAGGCCTATTCATAGATGTTTTTCAGTTGTGACCAACAAACATAGGTTCAGCAAAACGTTTTGCGACCCAACAAAATGGATACCGCAATAGAAAATTTTCATATTCATTCCTTCCTGTTTTTTAAAATTATAATTGTATCATTGCCAGATAAGCAACTACTCATCAATGGACGGAGTCCTATAGTGCAAGACTCATTTCGAGCAACTTTTCAAGGAATCTGGCAATTTTAGCAAGAATTTTCAGACTGGTAAGATACCCTAAGTCTTGTCTAAATGTTCATAAGATTTTTTTTGGCTAAGCAATAAGTTTTCTCATTGCTAAATGATCTTACAGGAACAAAATCTGAGAGACAAAATGAGTTGGTATGTCCTCGAATTCTATACATTTTTAAATGTATCATTAAAATGAAAGCACTCATGCTAGATTTGCATGGGAAATGGAAACACCCTTCTAAAACTAAATGGTAATTGTCACCTTCAAACTCTTAACTCCCCCCCATTTTTATTTTTTTATCAATGATGTATCAGAATAGAACCCCCAGCAAAGTCTCTTCCATGTTCAGTGGAACTCAAGACAAATGTGCTGCTTGCGAGAAAACTGTGTATCCCTTGGAGAAGGTTTGTAATGCTTTTTAGATTTTATCAATTCAAGCATATTAGATTCAATTGTAATTGGCATCTTTATGATCATTTTGGATTGAAACATGTGACCATGGAAAGGGAATGTTTCCACAAGACATGTTTCAAGTGTGCTCATGGAGGTTGCCCTTTCACACACTCATCATATGCTGCTCTTGATGTAGTTCTCTACTGCAAGCATCATTTTGCTCAACTCTTCATGGAGAAAAGCAATTATAGCAATGTCCTCAAGGCTGCTTCCCATAGAAGAACCACTTCTTCTTCTTCTACACCGCCTCCTGAACAAGTTGAGACTAAACCAGATGATCATGAACCTGGTGCCTAAGAACACCAGACAGAGGAGAAATCTTAATTCATAAGAGAGAAGCACTCCATACAATTCTTCTCTTCGCCACCATTTCGAGTTTTTAAGAGCTTTTATTTGGTGGAAGACCTTCTCATCAGATTGGAATTATTGTCTTATTGTTCATAAATTGTTTTGAATTTGCTTATTTTATGTTCTTGATACCAATTATGTGATACTCTATATTAAGTGCTGTTGTGATAAAACTCACATAATAGAGATGAAATGAGAGAAAACACTTCTTTTATTACACCACAACAAAAGAATTACAAAACTTCTAACTTAAGCTTTATAAAAAAATTCTTACACCACTTTACTCTATATTATCTGATCTCACACATTTGGGATACATTAACAATGGATGAGGGCTCAAATTTATAGTGTCAAAAACGTGTGCTACAGTGCACACGTTTTGACAGTTGGCTCAAGTTGGCAGCAAGCTTCCATCAACTTTTGGTGGTCATCTCTTCAAACTTTCGGTGCTCGGACTTTCTGCATGATGCTTGCTGCTTGGTGCATGCATGCTGCATGCATGTGCTGGCTTCAACAAATCTCCCCCTCGGTGAAGATTTCCCAAAATCTGAGCCGATCATCAATCACTCAAACCGGATCCTCAAAAGGATCCACCCCTGGCTGCATCTGTATGACTGCCTACGTACCCTGAGTTGGGATCAAGCGAATCATAGTTCTCTGTATCTCCCCACTCTGACTATGTGGAGAGTTTTGTCATCCCGACTATGGCACGACAGATTTCAAGCTTCTCATTCGGTAAAACTTTTGTGAACATATCGTCACCATTGTGGTCAGTGTGAATCTTTCTGAGTTCTAACAGCTTTGAACTCAGGACGTTCCGTATCCAGTGATACCTCACATCGATATGTTTTGACCTCGAGTGAAAAGTCAAATTTTTACCATGGTAGATATCACTCTGGCTATCACAGTACAAAGCGTACTTCTCATGCTTGAAACCCAAATCCTGGACAAATGTCTTCATCCACAGTAATTCATTGCAAGCTTCTGTAACTGCAATGAATTCTGCCTCTGTTGTAGAAAGTGCAACACATTTCTGCAACCTTGACTGCCACGCCACAGATCCCCCTGAAAGAGTAATTAGATACCCCGAAGTAGACTTACGGGTATCCACATCACCTGCCATATCTGAATCGGTGTAACCCATCAACACTGGTTTGTTGCTTCCAAAACATAATATCATTTTGGATGTGCCTCGAAGATACCGCATTATCCATTTGACAGCATTCCAGTGTTCTCTTCCTGGGTTTGACATAAACCGGCTGACCAATCCAACTGCGTGTGCTAAGTCTGGCCTTGTGCACACCATGGCATACATAAGACTTCCCACTGCTGAGGTGTATGGAACCTGTTTCATTTCCTCATTCTCTGTCTCAGTAGAGGGACTCTGTTGTGTACTCAATCTAAAGTGGGTAGCAAGAGGAGTGCTAACCGCTTTAGCCTTGTCCATCTGGAATCGCTGAAGTACCTTCTCGATGTACTCCTCATGTGACATGTATAATTTCTTGGCTTTCCGATCACGACCGATCCTGATGCCAAGAATCTGTTTTGCTGGCCCCAAGTCTTTCATCTCAAAAGACTTAGTCAGTTGCTGTTTCAAATCATCAATCCTCGATTGATTCTGTCCAACTATCAACATATCATCTACATACAGCAGTAAGATGATAAAGTCATCGTCTGAAAATTTCTGAACAAAAACACAATGGTCTGAAATAGTCTTCTTGTATCCCTGCTTCTCCATAACTGACTCAAACTTCACGTACCACTGTCTCGGTGCCTATTTCAAACCGTAGAGGCTTTTCCTGAGTCTGCACATATAGTCCTCTTTTCCTCTGACTCTGAAGCCTTCTGGTTGCTCCATGTAAATTTCTTCTTCCAGATTGCCATAAAGAAATGCGGTCTTGACATCCATCAGCTCGATCTCCAAATCAAGACTTGCTGCTAAGCTGAGTACCACTCTGATGGATGACATCTTCATAATTGGAGAGAAGATTTCATCAAAGTTAATGCATTTCCTCTGATTGAATCCCTTGACAACTGATCTGGATTTGTACCGGGGTTGTGAAGTGTGTTCCTGTTGCTTCACTCTGTACACCCATTTGTTCTTCAAAGCCCGTTTGCCTTTTGGCAATTTCACCAACTCGAAAGTGTGATTGTCATGCAAAGATTTCATCTCATCTTGCATGACTTCCTCCCACTTTTCTTTGTTCTCTATTTCCACAGCCTCCTTGTACCGGTGTATGAGGTTCTGGATTCACATCAATATTTTTGCATTGATGGGGCATTGTCTTTATCTCCTTTCTGATATCTTCTATGGTCTGATCTTCAACGAAGACAACATCTCGGCTTTTGACAATCTTCTTCTCAACAGGATCATACAGTTTGTAGCCGAAATCATCCAGACCATAGCCAATAAAGACACACTGTCGCGTCTTTGCATCAAGTTTGAATCTCTCGTCTTTTGGGATATGTACAAATGTTTTGCACCCAAAGACATGTAAGTGATCATATGACACTTCTTTTCTTGTCCAGACTTGATTAGGAACATTACCTCTTAGTGCGACTGCTAGGGACATGTTCAAAACATGTACGGTTGTGTTGAATACCTCCCCCCAAAATGTCTTTGGTAGCTTGGCTTGTGAGAACAAGCTTCTGACCCTTTCGCACAATGTTCTGTTCATCCTCTCAGCTAGGCCATTGAGCTGAGGTGTCTTGGGAGGTGTCGTTTGATGTCGGATTCCTTACATCTTGTAGTACTGATCAAACGGACCTCTGTATTCTCCACCATTGTCTGTTCTGATGCATTTCAGTTTCTTGCCGATTTCTCTCTCCACCAGGGCATGAAACTCCTTGAACACTCTCAACACTTGATCTTTCATCTTCAAGGTGTATACCCATATCTTCCTTGAATGATCATCTATGAATGTCACAAAATAAAGTGACCCACCAAGTGTTCTTGTCTGCATCGGACCACATACATCTGAATGTATGAGGTCAAGTACCTCTGGTTTCCGTTGAGGCGGGGAACTCTGGAAGGACACCATATTCCGCTTTCCAGCCATGCAGTGTTCACACTTCTGTAAGTGTGAGTTCTTCAACCTGGGAAGAACATTCCATCTGCATAGTACTTCCATCCTCGTTTGACTCATATGACCGAGCTTTTTATGCCATAGCTCGGCTGCCTCATTACCATTGACCGTATTTATGCTACTATTGGAAAGTTTAGCATGCATCAAATACAGTGTTGATTCTTTCTTACCTCGAGCTATCACCATTGATCCTTTAGTGAGCTTCCAGGTGCCGTCACTAAAGGTGCTGCAGAAACCTTCATCATCCAGCTTGCCTGTTGAGATCAGGTTTAACCGGATGTCTGGGATGTGCTTGACTTCCTTCAACACTAGCCTTGTCCTGTTGTCTGTTTCAAGGCATATGTCTCCAATACCAACGGCTTTGGACTGGCCTGTTGGGGTTGGTGCTCAGAGCACCAATTTCCGGTTGTATTTCTTTATGAATACTACTGTAAAACGTTATTATTATGAATAATATATGCAGTTTCTATAATATAATGTATCTTTTAATATGGTAAAGACGTAATAGACCTTAGAATGATTAGTCATGATACTATTGCAAAAGCGTCGCAACTGACATTGAGTTGTATCATGACGTTGTCATTCTCAGACAGTTCCTGGTCAAGGTTTACACTACTTGGTCAGTAAAGTAAACCCGTTGAGACCGGTACATGTCGTATACTGGAATATATGATTCCAATGGTTTCTCAATGAACAATGAGTCTTGGAGACTCGTATAGACGTGTAGATGTTATAGCGGATAAACACTGAACGACTCATCAAAGATTCTTAATGGATGATACACCAATGTCAATAAGAATCTTATCGGGTTGAGTAGCACTTGTGATTCTTCGACTTGAGATACCACTGTGGGCGCATGAGACATCTTCCACACTTAGATGGCAGTCACGTCACCGATCTATTTAGATCAGACCTCCGCTTGTTTGTTGGGTGTGGATAGATCCTTAGGGTGTCCTGTGTGTATCGAGATAGGATCCGTCAGTTCTGTGTATCAGAGCATATGTAGTCCATATGATTAGCAATCAGATAAAAACCATGGGCCCGTGGTACATTTTAGAAGTAAGTTCTAAATGTTCTTTATGAGATTGCTAATAGAGACGTCGACGAGATAATCCATATAGAGATTTGACGTTTACATCTATATCTCTGGGGTATATCTGGATACCTGTGACGGAGGAATTATACATTTGCCATGACATCGACTTGTATGATTTAGCGAGATTATCTGTGGTCGTCATAATTTACGGGTGTGTAAATTATGGACACGAAATTGGATTTTTTGACGGATTTGCCTGAATCTAGAGAGTCTCACTAATGAAATATACTCGTAGAGCACTAGGGCAACATTTATGAATAATATTGATTATTTCTAAATCGTTTAAAGGTTAAACGAAAAATACATGCGATGAGACCTAATAGTCATTTTCGTATTTTTGTGTATTTGCATTTAATGTAAGATTTTATCAAATACACATTAATTAATTGTCAAATTGAGATATTTGACTAATATCATAAATATATATGTATTTTATATTTAATGTAAATATAATACATATATTTAATATATTTGTATTTAAATAATTATTTAATTATTTAATTGTTAAATAATTAAATTAATTAAAAATATAAATATATAAGGTTATGATATTTTATTTAATGGCTTGAGTTGCTTTTGTTGACTTGTTAAAAGGTTATTAAAGTTGTAATGATTCAAGTAAACAAGTTGACAAAGCTTTAATGAAACAAATAAAAAATATCATGATATTTTCCCTTATGCCTAGTTTCGTCCAAGGCCAAATATGAGGGGTATATATTGTTTGTTTCATTTTTTAGGGTTTCATAAGTTTCAAACACGCAAAAATAACATAAAAGAAGTTGAGAGCAAGCTTGAAGGCCAAAAGGAAAAAGTCTTGGAAAAACTTATTTTTGTAAGTATTTTCTTTAAGTCTTCAACATGGAAATTGTTTCTAACATGATTAGCATCATTTTGGGTTGCTTGGATGTTCTCTCTTTTCTTATGGTTTGTGTTTATTTGTTTGAGAACTTGGATGAAAGATTCATGTATGTAAGTAGTCTTGAAATGGTTTCAAAGGCTTACTTTTGATTCTTTGAAAATCAAAGTTCCATTCTAGAGTTAGTAAGCCACTCCTTGGTGACCTAGAATTGTTTTAGAATTGTTTCAAAGTGGTGAAGTATTGAATGAATTAAAGTGTTGGATTTTGTTAATTTGGTGAAATTGGATAATTTGGTAAAATTGAAAAATTATGGTTCATAACTGTAGGCACTGCATTTTTACATATAAGTCCCTATGATGAGTCTCATTTGGAGACACTACCTTTTAAGTCACGGAAGTCGCGGGAAACGGACGTCGAAAGGGGAAATTCAGAATAAGCATGTCATCAGATTCATTTCACAAGTTCACTATTTTTCGTTCGTGCTGCGTTCGTGACCACGTTCGAACGTCAAGCAGATTGCGGGCCTTCGTGTAGCGTTCGAATCGGCGTTCGAACGGCGTCGGTATTTTTGGTTTTGCTGTTAGCCTCACACCCAAGCCCAATTAGCCCACCAAAGCCCATAAAACACATCCAAATTAAATAAATGCATATTTAACACATGGTGAAATTAAAGCAAATCTAAAAATCACATACCAAATATAAAATAATCACCTACTAAAATAACAAATCCACTTACCTAAACAAAATAAATCACACCCTAATTTAGCCAAATCTTGTCTCCAATCAATCTTTTATTTTCCTTGTATAACACTAAAAAATATCTCACTTTTATTGCATGATCTCTCATTCCTTCTCCAACAAGATTTAACCTTAGCCTTTGCCTATAAAAAGAAGCCTACACCACACATCCAAGGGGCTAGCACATTCATACAAACCACAAAAATTCTGCAAGGCATTGACAACCTAGCTCATTCACACATAATACACTCAAGAAAACAACAAAGAATTTTCTCTCCTCCTCCTCCCTACATCCATCGAAACAGCAGCCCCATATAATCCCCCTACACTACCGAAAATCACAACCCCCATACAGCCCTAAACTACCGAAAATCACAGCCCATAAATCCCCAAAACAGTAACTAAAAACTGCACTCTAATATCACATAAAACATTAAGAATACAGCAGCAAAACAGCAGCGAAACGGAGGGAAAACAGCAGCCCGAACAGCGAAGCATCAAAGGGAAATGTTGAACCAGTGAACCGGAAGAGTTGCGGAGCATCCACCATTCCGATGACCGTGTACAGTACTTCCGAAAGTCGACATAAAAGGTTAGACCTGATGACACTTTTTGTATTCATTTTTTATTCATCTTGTAATTGTTTTAGTTATTTATTTCGTATGAGAGTCGTTCATGGATGCATGTTGTGGCTTTGAATAAAATGGAAAATGTGTCGCCTCTTGTGGTATATAGGATGGAAACCCAGACATAAATTCCGTAGCCGAATCTGAATGGACGGTAGTGCGGTCTGTACTTGGGATACAACTTCACGTACCACTTGAGCAAACGGCGCATATTTTATTTTATGTTGTTTTGATTCGTTTATTATCCGCAATTTAAATTCTGCATGTTATTTGTTTGAGTAATGATGAGGTAAAGCGCACGGGCTTAGTAAGTGCGATTAAAAGTCCTCTATTTCGGGGGGTTAAAATCTTTTACCACGATGCTTTGCCGCGTCGGACGATGTATATTCGGTTGAATGTGAGATGTGTTCAATTGGGTATACGAAGTCCGATATGTTGTTTTTTTTATCTCTTATATGTATTGTGTTATTAGCGCATGTGCTTAGTAAGTACGATTAAAGGTCTTCTATTTTGAGGGGTTAAAATCCTTCACCACGATGCTTTGCCGCGCGGACGATGTATATTCGGTTGAATGTGAGATGTGTTTAATCGGGTATACGAAGTCCGATATGTTGTTTTTTTTATTTCTTATATGCATTGTGTTATTAGCGCATGGGCTTAGTAAGTGCAATTAAAGGTCCTCTATTTTGAGGGGTTAAAATCCTTTACCACGACGCTTTGCCGCGCCGGACGATGTATATTTGGTTGAAGGTGAGATGTGTTCAATCGGGTATACGAAGTCCGATATTATTGTATTTATTTCTTATATGCATTGTGTTATTAGCGCATGGGCTTAGTAAGTCGGATTAAATGTCCTCTATTTCGAGGGGTTAAAATCCTTTACCACGATGCTTTGCCGCGCCTGTCGAGGTACACATGATTGGATGGGAATGAGTTCAATCGGACACGTGAGGTCCTACATTGTAGATTTGTTTGTCTATGTATGTGTTGTATGCATCAGGTCTGGTTCCGTTCGAACGCGTTCTCGAACGTGAACCTTCTGTTTACCGTTCGAACGTGTTTTCGGAAGCTACTCGAACGCGCACGTATTTTCTTTGTTTTATCATGTATCAGGTCTGGTGCAGTTCGAACGCGTTTTCAAATGCTACACAAACGCGAACCTTCTGTTTACCGTTCGAACGCGTTTACGAACGCTACATGAATGCACACACACTGAACTGAGTCATTTTTCATCATATTTCATGCATAATTGCCCCTATTAGTTATCCATTTGTATTACGAACCTGATTGCTTCACTTTATTATGCATGATTGTGCAATTGCCATTTATCTGTATTCCCCACATGTATGAGTACAATGTGCTTATTAAGTTGTATGCTTGCCGTATGTTAATTTACCTTTATGCATGCAAATTCGGACCTATATTATATGTAAATAGGTTGTATGCAAACATGAAAAATGTGTTATATGCAAACTTAGTTATGAGCTTTGTACTTATGCATTCGAACTTAGGAGTAAATTATCCTTGGAAATAAATGTTGCTTAGGCTTGGTTGAATTATTGCACAAATCATTTTATTACAAGTGGCATAAGTAAGAGACCATTCTGAACCCAATGGTTTGAGGTCTTCCCTTGCGAGGGGTGAGTGCGGCCTTAAATCTTTGTCCTGGTTCACACCGGGTGGCGACTCCATCATTCTCCGGTTTAGTTCCCCGCGGGCTACTCCGTACTCCCAGCCGGGCCGCGAGCCCGGAACAGCATGCGTCGCCCAGTTTCTGTGTTCCCATAATAACCCACTCCAAATTTGGGGCTTTTCATATATGTGATGTATTATGGTATGAATATGATGCATGTAAATTTTTGGGTTAATTGGATTTGATCTTGGCATGTTTTGAACAAAATGGACCAAAATGCAATTACTTGAAAATTTTGGGTTAGTCACGGTTAATTTGAGAAAATTTGGGGATTTGTGTAAAATCTGACTTTGATGCATTATATGTGTTGAAAAATATTTTAGAAATGATTTAAAATCATCCAAAATTATATTTGATAATTTTTGGGGTAAAATAATCAATTTACAAAATTTTGGGGCAATTCGGTAATTACTAAGAAATTTGATCTCTTGTGTAATTTTCAGAATTTAATAATTGGATAATTAAATAAGTTTATTTGATTAATCCGAGAAAAAGTTTTGAAATCAGAAATTTTTGATTTTCCCCTATTTCGCTGCGTTACTGGATTTCCGCCATAAAACCCCTTCATGGCCGTCATTCCCCATCCTTACAGCACCGTAGTCTCATGGTGTGTAAGATGAAAAGAAGTCTTTGCGAGATGTGGCGTGTATGAAGACACCACTATCTATCACCCAACTGGTCTCGTGGCTGGCAAGATTCACAACATCTTCTTCGTATATAATGAAGAATTGTTTGGAGGTATTGTCGGTGGTATTAGCAACTCTTTCTTGATTAGAGTCACCATCTATTTTGTTGTTGTCTCTGGACTGCTCATTCTTCAATTTGTAGCAGTCTCTATTCATATGGCATTTCTTCTTACAATGGAAATATTATATTTCCCTTGTTCTTGATTTACCTCTGTTCTTGTCTGATTTACCTGGGCCTCGGCTTTTACTCCTCCCCTTTCTGTTGTTCTTCTCAGTCTCTAAAGCTTCTAAGGTTTAGGTTGATGTCGTCTCTTGCATTTTCGTCATCTTTTCTTCCTCGAAGATTCTGGTTTTTGCCATCTCCAGTGTGACTTTCCCATATGTGGCTGAATTTATCACCGTAGATCTGAACGTTTCCCAAGATTCTGGTAACGTATTTAGGAGTATTAAGCCATTTACCTCATCACCGAAGTCTATGCTCAATCTAGACAATTCTTTCATTATTCCGAGGAAATCGTTGATGTGGTCCGCCACAGCTGTACCTTCCTGGTATTTCAACCCCATCATCTTCTTGATGTAGTACAACTTGTTGCTAGTCTTTGCTCGAAAAAGCTCATCCAGCTTTCTCCATAAGACACGTTGATGAGCGGAAAATATATCAATATTTACCGTCCCTTTTACTTAATATTTTGTTTAGTTTCTCGGGTTTGATGAACGTTTTGATGTGTTTTAGTTTATTTTACAGATAAAATAATATTGGGACTTAATGAAATCATTTAGGACAAAATATGGGTCAAATAAGGGCAATTATTGGACTTGATATTTTAATTTTGGAGATTGGAAACTTGATGAAGGGCGTTTTGACGAAGTGCAGTTTTGGAAATTCCAGTTTTGCATATCTGTCGTATTTTGGGCATAACGTTTTACTCAGATATCGGATTGAGCTGATTCAAGTTTCAGATTAAAGAAGACTCAAAGATCTACAACTTTGAAAGACAAAATAATTTCAAATTATGAAGATTTCATGCCCGAAATTGATGAACCATCCAGAAGTGTGTAGTGTGTAATTATTAAAGTCACTTTCAATCATTTTCAAAGCAAAAAATAAATTAATAAATAAATAATAAAAATTATCAAATCATCACCAAACATGATAAGAGATTAGTGGAGCAATTAATAATGGATTTGGTGGAGCAATTAGTGGAGCAATTAATAATTGATTTGGTGGATGATTTGATGGAGGCAAAATTTTGCCTATAAATACCAAGCCATTTCATTTGTAAAATTCATACTTTCTTCTAAGGAATTCCTTAAGAATACTAAGAAGATTGTATCTTGTTTCTTTATTTATATCTTTCAGTAATTAATTTTCGTTTTCGCACTTTCTTTTCTTTACTTTTCAGTTTTTACTTTCCGCAATTTACTTTTACGCACAGTACTTTTCTTTTATTTAATTTTCAGTTTTTACTTTTCAGTAATGAGGAGGTAACTCCCCTTTGCTGGGGTAAAAGGTAAAACTTTTATTACTAATATTTAGATTAATCTCCCTTAATTATAATATATAAACTAGTTAAAACCTGACTTAACGAGGATATCGCCATATTGGTCGGTTGGTAATTATTTAAATTGGTTTTAACCTGACTAAACTGGATACCGCCTGATTGGTCGGTTGGTAATTAATTATTAATTTGACTTAATCTGGATACCGCCTATATGGCTGGTTGGTAATTATCATGCAAAGTTAATATATTATATTAAGGGAGATATCTAAAATAGAAGTAATAAAAGTGGATCCTTTTACCTCAGCATTTTCTTTTATTGTAATTTTCAGCAATTACTTTCAGCATTTACTTTTCAGTATTTAATTTTAGTATTTTACTTTATGTCTTTTCTTTTATTTAAGTTTTACTACCTGTAAATATGTGTCGTAATTAAGCCAGTTATCTGGGGTTGTGATGAAATCCAATATCACCGGTTTATAAGGGGTTAAATTATAGTTTGGGTAATATAAAGGTTTATTTATTGAGTCTTAATCCTAATGCTTTTTATTAACTGGCCATTAATAAAATTGAACTGGTAGGGATTTTAGGTTTAAGACCTTAGACTTAATAGCCCACGATCTTCCTTGAGGATAGATAACCCTTTAATAGATTTCCTTACAGGATAGGAATATACCTGTCGGGCGGGGGTAGCCATAATTGGAACTTAAACTTAATGAATCCAGATAATTTGGTTGACATAGACATATGGTTCAATTGGGTTAAACTGGGTATTTGTGTCTGACCATCGACAGAGGCTTACACATAATTTAGTGTTCCAGGTTAATAAATCAATATATTACCCAACTTTAAGATAACCACTTCATCTTTAAAATGATATTGGAAGAAATCACAACCCTAGATAGTTTTTAATATTAAATTTTCTTAAAATCTACTTTCGAACAATGTTATTTACTTGTTTTTAAATTTAGAATCGTCACCATTTCAAATCAATCAAACAACATGTTATATACTAGTAATCATTTGACCTCATAAAATTAATAGATTAGATATTAAGTCTTCGTGGGATCGATATTTTTATACTACTTGAACGATACGTACGCTTGCGTTATACGTGTGTGTTTACGCCGGTCACACGTACATTTGTATCTTCACTGACATGGTTCACGATACTATCGTCGATCCACTGATGAATAGTATTGCACGTTTTCTGGTGAAGATTAGCCCACTTTTCATCGGTCATTCCTTCTGGTTTCTGCTCCAGAAACACCGATCCATCATAGTCCTTCACATACAAAAGGTCTTTCATCCTTCCTCTCCATGTGAAATAATTGGTACTAGTCAACAAAATCATTTTTCCATTGCTCCCATCCATCATAAAAATTCTAAGCAGAATTTAAAAAAACGAAGCTCACCGTTGCGTCCAGAATGGTAAAAAATGATGGAAATGCCATTTCGTTTGTCAAAATCCGACACATTGACCAAATTGCAAATTTCAGAAAATTACAAGGGTCAAATTGTAATTTCTGAAAGTTCAGGGGCCAAAATATAATTTCGGAAAAGTTCAGGGAATAAAATGTAATTTTCAAAAAGCACAAGGACTTATCTGAAATTTACCAGATTTTGCTGACGTGACAGTTTGCTGACGTGGCAGACACGTGGCGGACACGTGTTGCTGATTGGATGACACGTTGATGCTGACTGGGTTGCTGACGTGTCCTGTTGACTGGACTGCTGACTGTGTGTGAAGGCTGACATGGCGATGATTGGACGCTGACGTGGCAGCTGACTCAGCGTCTTCAACCTTCGGCTGGCGCATGGGGCCCGTGATGCGCGTGGAGGCACGTGGCGAGTGTTCTGGACGGCGCGTGCGGCGCGTGACGCTTCTTTTGACCTCCGATCGATCGCCGGAAAATACCACCGTGCTCGTCTCGGCGTGAAAAGTCCGATGGTATGCTCAAAACCGATTTTTGACAACTTTCGTCGGAACCGGTTTTCCGAACCGAACCTCTGTTTCTGAGTTTCGGGATCCCACCGTGCAACCTTAGCTCCTGATACCACTTGTTGTGATAAAACTCACACAATAGAGATGAAATGAGAGAAAACTCTTCTTTTATTACACCACAACAAAAGAATTACAAAGCTTCTAACTTAAGCTTTACAAAAAACACTTACACCACTTTACTCTCTATTATCTGATCTCACACATTTGGGATACATTAACAATGGATGATGGCTCAAATTTATAGTGTCAAAAACGTGTGCTACAGTGTACAATTCAAGTTAAAATTCTGCCATCAACTTTCGGTGGCCATCTCTTCAAACTTTCGATGCTTGGTGCATGCATGTGTTGGCTTCAACAAGTGCTTCAGTGTTGCCAAAAATATTTGTTGCTGTCAAAATTTGACTTGTGCACATATTAAACTTCGTTCTTGTTTGTAATGAACCTGTTAACTTCTGAACTGTGGTTCCACAATTCAAGTTACCAATTGCTTAATCAACCCGGATTTATGTTAACTAAATTAAACATCTGCACATTCAAGAAACAGAATTTTTCTCACCAAGATTTCTCTATCTCTATCTCTCTCTCTCTTTCTGGCCACCATTTTAGAGCTCAAATTACATAAAAAAAAAAAGTATTATGCATCAGTGGCAAATATCAGTCACTCCACGTTTGTCAGGCGCCTGCAGGCATGGTCATTGCTGTATTTCTTCTGTTGCCTTCGGATTTCAAAAAGTTTTTCTGTCACAAACCACGAAACATGGACATTGA
This sequence comes from Zanthoxylum bungeanum, assembly GCA_019454045.1. Classification (NCBI taxonomy): domain Eukaryota; kingdom Viridiplantae; phylum Streptophyta; class Magnoliopsida; order Sapindales; family Rutaceae; genus Zanthoxylum; species Zanthoxylum bungeanum. Next base: position 58,117 of record SKCR01016392.1, on the reverse strand, counting down.
TAGGGTTTCAAAAAGATCTGGATCCGGTCCTGATCCAGACGATCTGGATGGACTCGGGTCCGGTAAGATCCGGATCCATAATTTTTTTACGGATCCGGGTATTTAAATTTAAGACCCGGATTTTCTCGGATCCAGAATACGGGTTCGGGTGATTCCGTACTCGGGATCAGGTAAAAAAAAAGAGTATAAAACGAAAGTCAAAATCCCTAACTTCATCTTCATCTCACGCAGTCACGCTCTCACCTCGCCTCTCACTCTCTCAGCCACCAGCGACCAGCCACAGCCAGTCAGCCACCAGCCCACCACTCACCACATGCAGCTGCCGCAGCTCCAGTCACCTCACCCAGTCATCTCATCTTCACGAGTCACGACTTCACCGGTTCACCCACCATCTTCACGACTTCACAATTCATCTCAGCCACCACAGCTCCATCTTCACAGTCAGGTAGCTTTTCTTTTCATTCAATTTTTCTGACAATTAAAAAAAGATTCAGCTTTTTCTGGAGTTGTAGGCAGTAGGCGCATGTGGCATGTTTGAAGAATTTTTTTCCCTTTTTATCTGTGTGTTTACAGTGAATAGTCAGTTATTTTGATGTTCGGTTATTTCTTGCTTGCTTGCTTGAAGAATCTGGGTAGTTTTTGAGTGTGAATTGGGTGTTGACTTGACTGACTGTTGATGCGAGTCCCTGCCTGCAAGTGTGAATTGGGTGTATATATATATATATATATATAAAGAGATTAATATCTTTAAACAGACAAAAGTTCTTGATGTTTTGATGTCAAAAATTAAGATATTATTTTTTATCATGTGTTATATGACACACTTGTTCAATTTTTATTTTCTTTAAAAAAAAACGTGAATACTAATTTGCTGATCTGCATGTGATTTATCAATATTTTTTTAAAAAATTAACACTAAAATTGAAATAAATTCTTATTCAAAATATTATATATCATTGATTCACAACTTATCCCAAAACTATTGAAGACTCTAGTTGAATATAAATAAATGGATAGTCATTGTCAATAATTTATTTCATAGAAATTTTTTACACATTTTCTCATTCGATTTTCTCTTATAGAACTTTTATATTGTACTCATCAATTTGGTAAATACTTAATGCACTTGCTATTCTTTTTCTTAAAAAAAAAATGCGTTAGAAAGCACGATGATGAGGAGATCAAATTGTTTTATTGGGGTTTTAAAAGATTTAAAGAGGTGTTATTGGCTTCCCGTTACAAGCGTGGGCCGATCCATTTTAAAGATATTTTGCGAACTTGCCTGGACCCAAAGCATAACCCTTACTGGACCCAGTAGTAAATACATTAACGTGAGCTCGCCCGCATCCTTTCTCTTGCCGAAAAACCCTAAACCTTGCATTTTCTTTCTTCGTTTATTTTCTATATCCCCTGTAATTCTCCCCCAAAAAATAAAAATAAAAAAATTACAAGCCAGTCCAAGCTTCTCACTCTTTGTTCACTCCAAAAGCGCGGCGACAAGTAAAGGTGTGTAGTAACTAATAAGATTTATATTACAAAACCTTTGTCCTCGGGTCGGTATACCGAGACGAGCGACGCTCTTCAACTCATCTTTTACCGGGTCAGGTCGAGAAAGATTTATTCACTTCCCTCACTTTCTCTTTCTAATTCATGAACATTCTTGATAAGTGTTTGAAGGCTCATGAACTCCCTTTGTTTCTTTGTTTCTAGTAAAGTTTCTTTTGGATGTGTGTGACCGTGTCTCGGTTGGCTTACTTCAAACCCTATTCCCATTGTTACAAGCACAAAACATATCTGACAGCCTCGGGTCGGTCTTCACCTGCGCAAATGCTACCGAATCTGATTCTTCTCATCGGGTCGGGCTAGGACCTTTCTGCCTGGCCTCTCATCTTCATTAGGACCTTAGATCCCCATCTCGTTAAGTATAAACCCTTTTATACCCTTCCTCATATTTCAAAATTTCTCGAGTCTGAAAATCACCATCAACAATAGATTTTCTCATTTGATTCTCTTATAGAACTTTTCTATTGTACTCATCAATTTGGTAAATACTTAATGCACTTGCTATTCTTTTTCTTTTAAAAAAATACGTTACAAAGCACGATGATGAGGATATGAAATTGTTTTATTGGGGTTTTAAAAGATTTAAAGGGGTGTTACTGGCTTCCCGTTACAAGCGTGTGCCGATCCATTTTAAAGATATTTTGCGAACTTGCCTGGACCTAAAGCATAACCCTTACTGGGCCCAGTGGTAAATACATTAACGTGAGCTCGCCTGCATCCTATCTCTTGCCGAAAAACTCTAAACCTTGCGTTTTCTTTCTTCGTTTATTTTCTATATCCCCTGTAATTCTCCCCCAAAAAAATAAAAAAATTACAAGCCAGTCCAAGCCTCTCACTCTTTGTTCACTCCAAAAGCGCGGCGACAAGTAAAGGTGTGTAGTAACTAATAAGATTTATATTACAAAACCTCTGTCCTCGGGTCGGTATATCGAGACGAGCGACGCTCTTCAACACTTCTTTTACCGGGTCAGGTCGAGAAAGATTTATTCACTTTCTCTTTCTAATTCATGAACATTCTTGATAAGTGATTGAAGGCTCATGAACTCCCTTTGTTTCTTTGTTTCTAGTAAAGTTTCTTTTGGACGTATGTGACTGTGTCTCGGTGGGCTTACTTCAAACCCTATTCCCATTGTTACAAGCACAAAACATATCATCTGACAACCTCGAGTCGGTCTTCACCTGTGCAAATGCTACCGAATCCGATTCTTCTCATCGGGTCAGGCTAGGACCTTTCTGCCTGCCTCTTATCTTCACTAGGACCTTGGATCCCCATCTTGTTAAGTGTTAACCCTTTGATACCCTTCCTCATATTTCAAAATTTCTCGAGTCTGAAAATCACCATCAACAATAGATTTTCTCATTTTATTTTCTCTTATAGAACTTTTCTATTGTACTCATCAATTTGGTAAATACTTAATCCATTTGCCATTCTTTTTCTTTAAAAAAAATGTGTTAGAAAGCACGATGATGAGGAGATCAAATTGTTTTATTGGGGTTTTAAAAGATTTAAAGAGGTGTTATTGGTTTCCCGTTACAAGCGTGGGCCGATCCATTTTAAAGATATTTTGAAAACTTTCCTGGACCCAAAGCATAACCCTTACTGGGCCCAGTAGTAAATACATTAACGTGAGCTCGCATCCTATCTCTTGCCGAAAAACCCTAAACCTTGCGGTTTCTTTCTTCGTTTATTTTCTATATTCCCTGTAATTCTCCCCTAAAAAAAAAAAAAAAAGCCAGTCCAAGCTTCTTACTCTTTGTTCACTCCAAAAGCGCGGTGACAAGTAAAGGTGTGTAGTAACTAATAAGATTTATATTACAAAATCTCTGTCCTCGGGCCGGTATACCGAGACGAGCGACGCTCTTCAACTCATCTTTTACCGGGTCAGGTCGAGAAAGATTTATTCACTTCCTTCACTTTCTCTTTCTAATTCATGAACATTCTTGATTAGTGTTTGAAGGCTCATGAACTCCCTTGATTAGTGTTTGAAGGCTCATGAACTCCCTTTGTTTCTTTGTTTCTAGTAAAGTTTCTTTTGGATGTATGTGACCGTGTCTCGGTTGGCTTACTTCAAACCCTATTCCCATTGTTACAAGCACAAAACATATCATCTGACAGCCTTGGGTCGGTCTTCACCTGCGCAAATGCTACCGAATCTGATTCTTCTCATCGGGTCGGGCTATGACCTTTCTGCCTGGTCTCTCATCTTCACTAGGACCTTGGATCCATATCTCGTTAAGTGTAAACCCTTTTATACATTTCCTCATATTTCAAAATTTCTTGAGTCTGAAAATCACCATCAATTGTAGATTTTCTCATTTGATTTTCTCTTATAGAACTTTTCTATTGTACTCATCAATTTGGTAAATACTTAATGCACTTGCTATTCTCTTTCTTTAAAAAAATGCGTTAGAAAGCACGATGATGAGGAGATCAAATTGTTTTATTGGGGTTTTAAAAGATTTAAAGGGGTGTTATTGGCTTCCCGTTACAAGCGTGGCCGATCCATTTTAAAGATATTTTGCGAACTTGTTTGGACCCAAAGCATAACCCTTACTGGGCCTAGTAGTAAATACATTAACGTGAGCTCGCCTGCATCTTATCTCTTGCCGAAAAACCCTAAACCTTGCATTTTCTTTCTTCGTTTATTTTCTATATCCCCTGTAATTCTCCCCCAAAAAATAAAATTAAAAAAATTATATGCCAGTCCAAGCTTCTCACTCTTTGTTCACTCCAAAAGCGCGGCGACAAGTAAAGTTGTGTAGCAACTAATAAGATTTCTATTACAAAACCCTAGCTGCATCAACATAACAAACTTCACTTAGAAGCTGCATTTAGCTAGCGAAATTTGATATAACTTAATTTGTGAAACCTGCTTTGCATTTTACTCAAAAATTGGCGATTTTATATGGGCTCGGATCAATTTTTTTTTTAGCAAATGAGCTATATATTTAATATTTTTGTACTCATTGTAAATCTGCTAGTTGATCATATTCTGATTGCGTATCTGGGTGCTTTGTTTGTAGGAATTGATAGGTTAATTTCAGTTGTTGAATTCTGTTTATTTATTTATGTTTTAAATAAATAATATAATATATATATATTATGCAGATTGGGTGTCCAAGATGGGTGTGAAAGAAGAGAATGGAGATCGTGAAAATATTCTGCCACCTATTGAACAGGTTACAATAATTGGTTTTTTTCTTGCTGTCCGATAGCTCAGCGCTGCTCTTGATAATTACGGCTCTTTGTATAGGTTTTCCAAATTTATGGTTCGAAGTTAGAAAGTGACAGTGAAATTTGTTTTATTTTCAGCAGATCTCCAATGAATTAGATACAAAGGTGAAGAAATATCTAAGAGGAGAGGGTGCGAATTTGGAGGTAGGGCTTTGTTGATTGAGGTTTCTAGTCACTCTGTTGTTTACGTTATTAGTCATAAGCTATTTATTACTTCAGGTTTTACAAGACAAAAAGTGAAGGGTCAACTTGCTGTTAAAGAAGAATTATATGGAAAATCTGCTAAAGCTGCTGCCAAAGTTGAGAAGGTGAATTGGTCTCCTATTTATCTACTTAATCTGTCATAACTCTTTCTCGATTCTATGTGAATATATAAGGCAAAAACCTTTACAGGATGTATTTTTATATCATATAGTTCCAGTTAAAAGATCATATTGAACTTGCTCTTAGAGAAGAGATAATGTATTGAAGTTATTGGACTCTATCATATCAAATTTTGCATTTTTTAACTCGTCTCTTTTTCATTCCCTACTGAGAGTCAAATAACGATAATCTATAGTCTAAATTATTTTTTTCCTTACTTCCAGTGGCTTTTGCCAAGTGAGGGAGGCTATTTGGAGGCGGAGGAAGGTGTAGAAAGGACATGGCGGATCAAACATGAAGCAATTGCTCAAGAAGTAGATATCCTAAGCTCTAGAAGTCAATATGAATATCGTGTTGCCAGGTTGATTGTCTGCTCCCTAACTACTTAAGATTAAGATTTTTTTTTTTACCCTTCATCTACATGGATGACAATTTCGTTGCACTTTTGTGGTTCTTGTGAAATTTGCAAGTGGGCATGTATGGTGTGTGCATGTTTAAATCTCAGTTATGTAGTCCTAAAATTAAGAGAAGCGGAGGAGGAACAAAAGAGAAAATACTGAATTCATTGTAACTATTAAGGATTTGTTGAAAAAATGTTGTTATCGATAGAAAGGTCTTGGCAGAAAATGGAGGGATATTGGAAATTGAAAGTCATAAAGAGTTTTATTTTATACAATTAGTAGAATAAGAACACTGTTCTTAACATACACTTGTTCTGGAAATTATGTATGAGGAGTGGAATCTGGTATTTGCCTTCTGTTATGCAACTTTGAAGAGACCGATCCCAGGTTCTGGCTAATAAGGAAGTTTTATTCAGTGTTCTAAAATGCGCTAGGCGCTAGTCGGGCAGCGACCCAGCGCCTAGCGCCTAGTCGGAGCCTAGACGGTTAATCAGAGTTTGAGAATTTCTATAATTAGGTTTAAATTTTGGTATGATTTGGAGAAATTAATCATATATAAATGTTATTTGAGTAATGACTAATATTTATAAATGGTCAATTTGATGAGAAACTAACAAAAATAGAAAAAAGATTAGATTTTTGAAATTAGGGTTTATGCTCTAAATTGTGATTTTTTTTGAGTTGTGAAATTCGGCCGGAAAAAGCAATTAATTTCGAATTTTGCATCGGTCAACGGTGGTTGACCAATGAATTTGTGACGAACGCCTGGCTCCAACGATTTGGGGCCAGGCGCGGCGGCCATAGGCCGCCGAACCTATACGCGCCGCCTAGGCGGGGCGTTTTAGAACACTGTTTATTTGAAAAGAAAGGGAATTGTGCACTAACGTTCTATTAAATTTGCTAGAGTTATGTTTAGAATCCAGGATTGTCTCCAAACATTCAATTAACATTTGCTAAGGTTATCTTTAAAATCCAAAGTTCTCCTATTGTATGCTTTTCTCCATTAAATAGTCTGGTAAAGCAGAATCCTGGGGTCTTCATCACTATGTTAGGCATATGAGTGAACAATTTTGCGGGTCAAAGGTCGACCTGACCCGACGAAACCCGACCCGGTCGGGTTTCGTAATTGAGGAATAAATTTCGGGTCGAAGGAACCCGACACGCATATTTCGGGTCGGGTTACGGGTTTGTCAAAAAAATTCGGGTCGAACCCGACCCGAATAGTAAACACACATATAAATTGCTTCCAAAAATTAGGGTTGTTGAGTTGTTCTTCTCTTCTCTCAGTCTCAGCCCTCGCCCCCCTCTCCTCAGCAGCCGACTCTCTCCCAATTCAAAAATCATGATTGTTCTCTCCTCTCAGGCCTCAAGCCCAAGGTACACATGCAAAATTTTCTTCTCTTCTCTAATTCTCTTCTATTATCTTCTCTAATTCTCTTCTATTCAGTATTCACTGCTAGCCTGCCTATCCATACGGTAGCTTTTGACAGTCCCAGGTCCATAATGTTTCACTGCTAGTGCTAGCCATACACATACGGTTACATCTTGACATATTTCATGCACACACTGCAGTAATTTCACTGCTAGCCATACGGCACAGTGGCACTCCACACACTGCACAGTGCGCACACACACTGCCAGCTTGTTTGCTTGTTTTATCTGATTCATGTGATGCCAAGGTTGTGAATAATTGTTGTAATGGCCCGAGTGTTGTTGTTGATGGTGCCGTTGGTTCAAATGATACTTTGGCGATTGGGAATCAGGGACTGAGGTGCCGTCTTTCCTTAGTATGACCGAGGCAGTGAAGGCTTATGTGGAATACTGAAATTTGATTTATGTTGGTTTGTTTGTTTTTGGGTTTTTGTTTTGTGCGCACACAGCCACACAGTATGTGGAATATTGAAATTTGATGTATATTGGTTTGTTTGTTTTTGGGTTTTTGTTTGTTTCTACGAAAGATCAAAAGGATATTTATCACTTTCGATTTCGAATTATCTTAAGGTGCTCTCTCATACAATTTAATCTAATCTTAGAAGAAGTGGATAATTTGAGGTTATTGGCTATTTGGTGCAACCTGCGAAGGAGGGTTTAATGTTGTAATTCAACTTTTGTGTTTGGGATGAGTACGAGTTTTTCTAAGAAGAGAGTTTGGTTGATTTCCCTTTATCTTCAAATTGTGTTTCAGCCTTGTGACAAGTAATTGGAGTAAGTGAATTTGATGAGATTGTGTCTTGTTTTGGTGAATTTGGTACATCAACCTTGAGCTTGAATGTTGTTTGTCAAGTTTCCTTTATTTTTCACAATTCTGACATTCATGTCTATGTTTTAAATTTAATGATAATCTGTTTTGATGTATTATTATAGGGTTAATGGAAGCACTTGACCCAATGATTGAGGAGGTTGAGAATTGTTCAAGTGAGGAAGAGAATAATGAAGCTACAAATATAAATCCTTCTTCTGCAACTCAAAGTAAGTCTCCTTCACCTAAAAAAAGAAAATATACTAAGAAGGCGAAGTCTAAGCTCCAACTTAGTAATATTGTTGATTATTCTGTTTGGGATCATTTTGAGAAGATAGTTGTTGATGGTGCACAAAAAGCTAAGTGTAATTATTGTGGAGATGATTATATGGCAGATTCTCGTTTTCATGGTACTAAAAATTTACGTACCCATATAGATGTGAGGTGTAAGAAGTACCCTTATAGAGTTGTTGACCCTAAACAACAAACCTTGAAATATGAAAAAGTAGTAGATGGTAGAGGGGTGGGTAACTTAAAAGCAGTTCATTTTACTATTGAAGAAGCAAGGATTATGCTTGCTAGGATGATAATAGTTGATGAGTTAGCATTTAAAATGGTGGAAGGGGAAGGATTTAGGAATTATTCTCAATATTTGAATCCCCGAATGATAGTTCCTTCTCGTATAACTATTGCAAGGGATTGTTTGAAAATGTATCAAAATGAAAAGATGAAATTGAAAAATATAATTAAGGATCAACGTGTGTGTCTAACCACAGATACTTGGACTTCAATTCAAAATTTAAATTATATGTGTCTCACAGCCCATTGGATAGATGATGATTGGAAGCTTCAAAGCGAATTTTAAACTTTTGTCAAGTGCCTAATCACACAGGGGAGACCATTGGTAAATTCATTGAGGCATGTATGTTAGATTGGGGAATTGATAAAATTTTCACAATCACTGTGGATAATGCTAGTTCTAATGATGGTGCAATAAGGTATATAACACGTAGAACTAAAGAATGGCCTACCACTATTTTAGGTCATAAATTTCTTCACATGAGGTGTTGTGCACATATTGTTAACCTTATTGTAAAAGATGGCTTGCGAGATAATAATGAAGTGATTGAGAAAATAAGAAATGCGGTAAGATATGTGAGATCGTCCCCTGCTAGGAAGTTGAGTTTTAAGAGTAGTGTAGAGCGGGAGAAGATTGAGTGTAAAAGTCTTTTATGTCTTGATGTGGAAACTAGATGGAATTCTACCTACTTGATGTTGGAGGCGGCAAAGATTTTTGAGAAAGCCTTTTATAGGTTAGAAGATGATGATCCTAGGTTTAGATTGTACTTTGATGGGGTTAAAATTAAAGGGCCTCCTAGGTCGGATGATTGGAGTCGATGTAGATGCCTAGTGAAGTTTTTGCAAGTATTTTATGATGTTACTCTTTCATTTTCGGGTTCTTTGCATATGACTTCAAATAATTTTTTCAATGAATTTGTAAGGATTCAAACCATATTACTTCAATATGCGAAAAGTGGTGATGTGTTGTTAGAAAAAATGGCCATTGATATGAAAAAAAAATTTGACAAGTATTGGGAGAATCCTACAAAAGTGAATTGGGTGTTATTTGTTGGTATTGTGCTTGATCCAAGATGTAAGATGAAATATGTCAAGTTCTTCCTCTCTCAAATTTACGATATTTTTAAGGCTTTTGATGTGGAGACTCGGGTGCAAGATGCCTTGAATGATTTGTATAAGTACTTCAAGGATGAGACTTCAGTGGGGACATCTAGTGGGGTAAGTGTGCCAACTACTAATGAAAATATTTTGGAGGATAAGTCTAATTTTGTTGGAGAAGCTCGAAAGATTCTTAATTTTCAATTCAAAAAGTATTTGTTGGATGAGCAAAGTGTGGAGACTCAATGTGACATGATTAGATATTTAGCAGATGGGTGTGAAGAAGATTCAGAAACTTTTGATTTGTTGAATTGGTGGAAAGTGAATTCTTCCAAATATCCAACTCTCTCTAAGGTAGCAAGGAGTGTTTTGTCTATTCCGATTTCTACAGTGGCTTCCGAGTCTACTTTTAGCACAGGTGGAAGGATAATTGATCCGTTTAGAAGTTCATTAGCTCCTGCAACGGTGGAAGCTTTAATTTGTGCTCAAAATTGGTTGCGATCTATGCCAACTCAAATTGATCTTCGAGCTGCGATGGATGATGTGGAGAAATTTGAGGAATTCGCTTCAGGTATTGTTATAGTGGGTAACTTAAATTTATTGAAACTAATATTTTCTTAATAAAAGACAATGTGAATTCTAAGTAATTGGGTTGTTCTTTTTTGTCATTGTATGTTGTTATTGTAGAATTGTCAGGATCAAGTTTTACTTGTACGATTGAGCCTAACTTGCTTGGTGCTGATATGAACGAAGATGTTGATTCAGATGATGAATTATATAAGGTTATAACTTCTTGTTTTTTTCTTTCAGTTGATACTTGTTAAACATTGTGTGACATAATCAGTGTTGTAACAATTTCTTTTGGTTCTATGGTTGTTTTTCAGTGGAGGCTGCACAATTTTGGACTTGCATGATCCTCCTCTATTGGCCATTGTAGAGGCAGACAGTAAAATCTGTAATTTTGATCGAGGCATCTCATGCTTGTATTGTCCTTGTTGAATGTGTTTCAACTTGAGATTGTATTATTTGATTTTGATATACAGTTTGTACTTTGTATCTTAACAATATGTTTACTTGTTTAGCCATAATTTTGTTTTGATGTCATTACAAGTTACAAGTGCATATATATAACTTCTGACCTTCTCTTGTAATTAATTAACTCTTGTATTTAGCTTAATTGCCAAAGATTTTGCACTTATTTATTAACTAGATCCAGAGAGCTATTATTCTGCTGACCCAACTGAACCCGCATCAACCCGACCCGAAACGATCGGGTCACTCTTCATAATTTCGGGTTTCGCGTCTTGTTTTGCGGGTGACCCGACCCCATCAGGTCAATTAAAATTTGCCAGAACCCGACCCGACCCGTTAACACCCAGGCATGAGAATCTAGGTGCTGTCTTAGATGGTCTTTGAATGATAAAACTTCAGTGGGAATTTTTCTTGTTTTGCACCATGCCTTCATCTGAAGGCATAAATATAAGTATTCTTGGATTCTTCTTCAGTTTCCTTCTTATTATTATTTTTCCTTTAATGACTTTTAAGTTCTTAGGCTAAACATATTGGTTTTCATTCATATATTGGACACAATGTAAGCTTCTGTTGATGCCTTATATCTTTTGAAACCTTCATAAGAAAAAGTTCCATTTTCAGAAACCCTCCTGTTTTTCATTGAGAGGGAAGTTTGAAGCTCGGTTCTGTCTTCTAGCATACTCTTTGACTGCTGGCTATATCAAAGATTGCTGGACTGGAACTTGGTCAATCTAATTTTATTGTGGGGCCCGCCTGCTATGAGAGAGATGTCATATACGCCCGGCACATGATATAATTTTCGCTAATTTGGATGCATAATATCAATACTCCAACTATAAAGTGAGCGATAAATTAGAAATAATTTCTATGGTGTCGAATTTTTATCAAATTCGGATCGTTTATCAAATTCGGATCCCTTATCAAATTCGGATCAATTATCAAATTCAGTTATTTTATCAAATCGAACCGATCCGATCCGATAACTTATCGAATCAGATCAAACAAATCCGATTCGATTCGATAGTTATCGGATCAGATCAGTTCGAGTTTGATAACAGTATCGAACCCTATCGGATTTAATTTATTCAAGTTAATCGAATCGAATCAGATTTGAATTCTGTCCGATCCGATCCGAATCCGATAGTGTGCAGGGCCAGCCTGTATTATTAACAACTTTTAACGTTATATAATTGTTATTAAAAAAATAATGATATGCATGCACATGAAATGATTGAACTCCCATGTGGACGCATCACACATGTCTTGTCTTGTACTTTGAATATGAAAATTTTGGACCAAAATGAAGATTTTTAATTAATTAATCAAATTAAATATTTATTCCATTATTTTGTTGACAACTCAATTTAATCTAATGACACTCTTGCAGACGATATTTCTCTTGTTTATTTTGTTAAATAATATTATAAAAATATTTTTTAAAAACAAGAATTGACACTTCATTAATAAGAAGCTACATTGAACATAAAAACAAAAATCTCTATATAAGTATAATCTAATAAACAACAAAGTTAAACGTACTGGTAACATATAAGATACATTCCATTCATTAAAAAATATCTTAATCGAAATCATTATGTAACACCCCGCCAGAGGTAAGGTGCCACCGGCAGGAGACATGATTAATCTATCTTCATAAACATCTAAATTTACAGAAAATCTGGCATGATGTATCTTAAAAATGGACAACCTGGAACACAGTCCAACATCAAAATGAAATCTAAGAAAACAACAAACAAACAAACAAAATGACCTTAGGTCCACACAAATCACATGAGAATCAACCCCTAAGGGCTCTATGCCCATATCATCTATCAACACTCGAGGGCTCTGTACCCACCACATCATAAGCGATCAAACACTTACTTTATATATGCATGGCAGAAAAGCCCGAAGCCCGGCCCGGCCCGGCAAGCCCGGCCCGGTCCGGGCGGGCTTTGGCCCGGCCCGGGGTAACACGGGCCCCGGCCGGGCTTCACGCAAAAAGCCCGGGCCCGGCCCGGCCCGGGCTTAAAATATATAAATAAATATTTTAATTTATAAAATATATAAATTTTTATAATAAATTTTTTATATTTATAATTTTTTGTAATAAAAAAATCGAATCCGGACTTAAAATAAATAAATAAATATTTTAATTTATAAAATATATATATTTTTATAATAAATTTTTTATATTTATAATTTTTTATAATAAAAAAATCGGATCCGGACTTAAAATATATATATTTATATAATATTTTTTTTTTATTTATAATAAAAAAATTAGGCCCGGGCCCGGCCCGAGCCCGGCCGGGCCTACCCGGCCCGCCCGATGACTGAACGGGCCCGGGCCGGGCTTTGATGAGCCCGGCTCGAGCCCGGCCCGTTGCCATGCATAACTTTATATATACAAACATTGTGCTCAGCACGACACATAAAATATTAATCATATACTCTTAACTTCTAAAACTTTTCCCAGGAGACTCGTATGGGTGACTGCAACTTGGGTGATCCGTAGTGATCCGTGTCTCGAGCATGACTTCCAAAACTGAACTTGTTGACCCTTCAGATAGCCAACCTTCAAAACTAGCAAAATGTGGCGGTCGATAAGCTTAATTGTACATGTTCTCGATATGGGTGGCAATTTGGGTCAGGATTCGTTTATTTGTTCGATTTGATTCGCTTTAAAGAGAATACGAGTTTTAAAAAATGGATTCGTTTAATAAATGGGTCAATTCGATTCGATTCGTTTATTAAACGAATCGAATACGAATTTAAGCTTATGGATTCGTTTACTAGTTACTGTTATTTTTCAATTAAGATTCGAGAAATTATGACTAATTACCATAGAAAAATTAATATTTTCGATATTTTGTGAGATATTTTTAATAAATATATTAATTACATATTTTATATGTATATATTTATGAAGAATTAATGTAAATCAAATATGGTAAATTATGATATTAAATAATATAATGACTAAACGAATATTCGTATTCGATTCGTTTAATAAATGAATCGAATACAAATCCTGATATTAGGATTCGTTTAATAAACGAATTGAATACGAATCCATCACATTTCGATTCGATTCGTTTATGATTCGATACAAATTCGATTCGTTGATTCGTTTTGCCACCCCTAGTTCTCGAACTATGTCCCAAAGGTATCTCTAATTATCATCGTATTATCCTAAACACTTCAATCATATACACACACATTTATATATCTAAACGTAAATCCACAAATTAAGTACTTTTCGCATGAGTTACTTTCCTGACTTCGCGAGCACTCCAGATCCTAATCAAATCAAGATTTCGAGAGCATATACGGACTCCAAACGATCCGCAACACCCCACTAGACATTTCTCGCATAACTAGTTAGCTTTCGAGCAACAACCTCATCTATATGTTAACCATTACATCCAAAACTAGAAGATCCATAAACTAAGTTATGAGGCTAAAAAAATTAATATAATAAGGTTGACTTTTCAGTTTACAACTACAAATAGAACATCAAAACATGCTATTTTACTTCCATTTGTCAAACACCACACTCCCACTTAAAAGCCCAGGGCCGAAACTGACACACCCACACCTTCCATAATCATGAGACCCACCTTCCTAAAATCATCAGTCATCATTCACTTCAATTCCCTCACAAATCCCTCTAAAATTTCCCATTGGCCGAACATACAACTCTCCCTAGCTCCGCAATTTTCCTTCATCCAACTACAAGAAGCACACGAGAATCTCTCCAATTAGAAAAATTAAGAACACCCCAAATATTGCTTCAGAGTTTGCCAGAAAGAGAGATTTAGGGATCCATTTATCTTGCTTTCTTTACAACAATAAACTATTAAACTAAACCAGTGGCTAGAGGAAAAAAATGGTGGGTGGGGACGTGGAAAATTCGACTCGGGGCGTCAGAAATATATGCAGATTCAGACCTGAGTCCAAATTCGGATTTTGCCATCCGAGGACATTAACCTCAATATCTTTTCTAAATTACTAAACTTGGCAACTTATAACGTGGCCTTCACTTTCTCTTTAGGTGATGTAGGAAGGATAAAGACCATGTTGGGTTCTAATGAACAAACCAAGATCATATTAAGCATGAAAGATGTATAAATACGCAAAGAAGTAGCGGAAATACTTACATTGAATGGATTGGATGTAAGTGTAGAGTTCAAAACTTTCCTCTTTTGAAGTTGCTCCAAGCTCCTCCAAAGTTGTATGTTGAAGCTCCAAGCTTCAAGTTTGAGATTCCAAACTCTAGGGAATGTTTCCCTATCACCTTTGTATGATCCTTTGAGTGCTAGCTCTATGAAAATTTTGTAACAAAATCTTCCTATTGCTCTTTCTAGTTCTCGGCAAAATGGAGAAGAAAAGGAGAGGGATAGGCTCACGATTTTGTGTGTGTTGAGAGAGTGAGTGAGTTTTCAAATTTTGTTAAATGTATTATTGATTTCAAAAATCAAATCCATTTACCAAAAGTGTAGTTAGTAAATGTCCATCACAAGTCTAACTTGTGTAAGCAACAAGTTACCAATAATTTGCTCACTAACTTCCATCACCTTAAAGCAAATAAAGTGACTAATGATGTGACTTGATATGGGCCCCCACTTGATTCAAAATCCGAGTGGGCCCGCAAACACATCTCGGGCTCGGGTTCGTTAATTCCGAATTAACGAATTTTCTGTTGCGACGTAATTAAATCAAATTTAATTAAATAATTATGCATAGCAAAATTACTATTAAAGTCGCTCGCGAATTAATTCTAAATTAATTCATTCGCTCGAATTAAAATCCAATTTTAATTCCGTTATGAAATCCAATTTCATTTAATATATCGAATATATTATTTTAATCGATTAATTCCAAATTAATCGTTCTCTCTCTATAAATTGAATTTTATCCCAGATAAAATCTTTCCGCAATTAATCATAGATTAATTTTCTCTCTCTTCTAATTAATCCCAGATTAATTATGTTCGAGTCATACGTCATCGGTGAATCTTCGAGAAGCGACCCATGAGATCCCTGGATATGTTGGCAGTAAATCTGGTCGTCGAACTATCCGAACACGTGCGTACCTCGTACCACATTCTTACCGATTTACGAGACATGGTTGGCTTCTAGCAAAGCGCGGTGCCTACCCAATTCTCCAGAAATATTCTTTAAGGAATATATAATCTATAACATGCGTAGTATACGTAGTTCTTACCGATTTATGAGACATGGTTGGCTCTATGCCCATATCATCTATCAACACTCAAAGGCTTTGTACCCACCACATCATAAGCAATCAAAGATTTACTTTATATATACAAACATCGTGATTAGCACGACACATAAAATATTAATCATATACTCTTAACTTCTAAAACTTTTCCCAGGAGACTCGTAAGGGTGACTGCAACTTGGGTGATCTGTGTCCCGAGCATGACTTCCAAAACTGAATTTGTTGACCCTTCAGATAGCCAACCTCCAAAACTAGCAAAATGTGGCGATCGATAAACTTAACTGTACATGTTCTCGAACTCTCTCCCAGAGGTATATCTAATTATCATATTATCCTAAACACTTCAATCATACACACACACACACACACATTTATATATCTAAACGTAAATCCACAAATTAAGTACTTTTCGCATGAGTTACTTACCTGGCTTCGCGAGCACTCCAGATCCTAATCAAATCGAGATTTCGAGAGCATATACGGACTCCAAACGATCTGCAACACCCCACTAGACATTTCTCGCATAACTGGTTAGCTTTTGAACAACAACCTCATCTATATGTTAACCATTACAGCCAAAACTAGAAGATCCATAAACTAAGTTATGAGTAGCCCTGGGCATTATCGGATTCGGATCGGATCGAACCGAATCCGAATCCGATCCGATCCGAAATGCTCTGAGATGTTTGATTCGTTCGGACCGGATCATCTTATCGAACTCGATCCGATCCGATAATTATCGGATCAGATCGGATTGGTTCGATCTGATACGAATTCGGATCGGATCGGACCAATCCAATCCGAAATCATCCTATTTCGGATCGGATTGGTTTGATCCGATCCGAATTATTTCGGATCGGATTGGTTTGATCCGATCCGAATTATTTCGGATCAGATTGGTCCTATCCGAAATATGATGATTTCAGATCGGATTAGTTCGATCCGATCCGAATTCGGTACACATTACAAACAACATGACCACAAATAATTTGATTTTTTTTTATTTAATATGTAACGACGTCGTTTTGCATATTAAATAAAAAAAAATCGAGCGGATCGGATCGGATCGGATAAAATCCGATCCGATCCGAAATCCGTCGAACCAGACCAACTTAATTCGATCGGATTTGATAATCGGATCGGATCTAATTTGATCCGATCCGATGCCCACCCTAGTTATGAGGCTAAAAAAATTAATATAATAAGGTTGACTTTTCAATTTACAACTACAAATAGAACATCAAAACATGCTATTTTACTTCCATTTGTCAAACACCACACTCCCACTTAAAAGCCCAGGGCCGAAATTGACACACCCACACATTCTCCGAATTTTCTAATCTATCCAGACGCAACCATTGAATACAATAACCTTGTACTGTTTAGTTTCCAAACATAATATCTATTAATAATTTACTAGGAAAATTTCCTTCAAGAACCACTCATAAGTTGGAGGTGGTATATCATGTGCCGGGTGTATATGTCATCTCTCTCACAGCATGCGAACATATACACCCGACACATAATATAATTTTCGCATAAGTTGGCCGAAACTATAATTTATTACACTAATCAACTAATTTCCTTCATCCAACTTCAATAGCAACCTAGCAGGACTAATCACAATCCCCCATAGACACATGAATTATTAATTTCAGAAACACACACAATTTATCACCTTGTCATTCATTCCACTATCCAAACATTCTTCCAAAACGAAAACCCTCAACGACTGAAATCTACTACCAATCTTATACACTCTGTAAATACATCAATGTAGAACCATAATCATGAGACCCACCTTTCTAAAATCATCAGTCATCATTCACTTCATCCAAAATTCCCCATTGGCCGAACATATAACTCTCCCTAGCTCCGCAATTTTCCTTCATCCAACCACAAGAAGCACATGAGAATCTCTCAAATTAGAAAAATTAAGAACACCCCAAATGTTGCTTCAGAGTTTGCCAGAAAGAGAGATTTATGGATTCATTTATCTTGTTTTCTTTACAACAATAAGCTATTAAACTAAACTAGAGGCTAGAGGGAAAAAAAATGGTGGGTGAGGATGTGGAAAATTCGACACGAGCGTTAGAAACATATGCGGATCCGGACTCGGGTCCGGATTTTGCCATCCCTAGACATTGACCTCAATGCCTTTTCTAAATTACTCAATTTGGCAACTTATAACGTGGCATTCACTTTATCTTTAGGTGATGTAAGAAGGATAAAGACCAATCATGGTGGTGATAAAAAATTAAAAAAAAAAATAGTTTAGTTCCGGTTTGGAACCGAATCGAACCGAATCGAAACTTAAGGTTACGGTTCCAAATTATGTGGAACCGTAACCGAATCGTTTGAGTTTCGATTCGTTTCTAATTTTGGAACCGAAATCGGAGCTGTTCGATTTTGATTCAATTTCGCTTCCGAACCGGAACCGTGGCCGGGTATAATAGTAGATTCAAAAGCCTATATAAAAGGGGTCGAAGTCTCAGATTTAAGGGTTAGCAATTTTTATATTTCACCACTTGTAAAGAGAGTCCAAAAACTCAGTGAGAGAGAGAGCATGTCGGTTTGACCCGAGTTAGTAATAAAATCCCTTTTATTTGCTCCAGTGGATGTAGGTTGGAGCCACTCTCCTCCGAACAACGTTAATCCTTTGTTTTCTCTCTGATTTTCTGTTTGCTTGCCAAGTTTGCTTTGGTTTCTAACTAACCAAACAAATTCACTGCTTGAGGGATATTTTATTTGAGGGATTGAATTTATAAATCGCATTTGGAATGAAAAACAACCATCAACATATTTAATTAATTATTCATTTATATTTTTGTTGGGTCTTTAAGGATTCTAAAAAATTATTATCTTATACATTTAGCGAAATTATTCATTTAATACACTGGTCCAAATTGGGATCAAAAAAATTTATTCATTAATCGAGATTATTCATTTATCCAACATTTATTTATCGAAATTTTACTGTAACTTCTCATCATAACCACCAAATCCAAGTTTTTGGGCCGGTTGTTTATTGGGCTTTTGCGACAAAAAGTCCAATGAGGCCTTTTACTGATCATGACAGTTGCTAACTGCCAACATGTGACCGTTATTAATATTTTTTATATAAAATTATACGCCAGGTTTACACAAGGGTTGGTGAATCTCACGCGCTTATGGAGGCCGCGCAAACGGATCGTTTAGCACGAACCCCAGGTGCGAGTGGACATTAACCCCATTTCCCTTGAATCTCACGTAAGCAAAGGTCATTCTCGTAAATTCACTTCCAAACGTCAAATCAAATATTTTCCCCAAAAGAGAAATGGTTTAACAAATTTGTTGACAAAAATGCCCTCTTCGCTTCCTATAAAGGACAAAATAAAAAGCGCCACGTCGTTGATTCGTTACCAGTTCTGTCATTTTCTTCGAGAGCTCTTCTCTTTAATAACTACGCCGTCGATTTTATAAGCTGCCGCCGCCATCTCGCTCCTCATGATCGGTAACTTCACTCTCCTTCTGTTTTCTTCATATTGTGTTGTTGTTGTTGTTGTTTTTTTTTTTTTTCTGAACTTAGTAATTTTATTACATATTTTGGAATAATTTATGAATATTTTGCGATTCCTAATTTTTTTTTTCACTTGAGATGATTCGCATTAATCAAATGGATTTGTCTATTTGTTTGTTTCATCAGGTGTTTGACTAAATGCCAATTATAGTATGTGAAAGATCTCGTAGGCTGTTTCTATAAATATTGGACTGCATTGACTGGAATATAGAAATGGATTTTGCTTGTGTTTTGCAGCAGCATAATGTGTTTGAGGGTACTAGTTACAGAATATCCGATCGGTTAATTAATTCAAGGTTTAGATACCGAGGTTTTGGTTATAATGTTGTGACTAGGAGAAATTTGAGGAAACGCATTTCAAATGCTGGCTGTTCGAATTCAAGTTTGGTTTTTAGGGGAAACTTTGATGGTAATTTGTGGGGCTCGTATACCTTTAAGTCTTTGTCTTGTAGTTTTGATGAGTTTTCAAAGTTGTCGAGGGGAGTTAGTATACGATGTCAAGGCAATGATTCTTTAGCATTTGTTGATGGAAATGGTCGAAATATTGAGTTTTCTGAAAATGGTGATGGCCCCGAGGAAAATAGTTTGGGTGAAGAAGAAAGAGAAACAAAGGAAGATGTTGTAGAACCTAGTACAGATGAATTGAGGGAATTGTTGATGAATGCAATGAAAGAATTGGAAGTTGCGCGGCTGAATAGTACCGTGTTTGAGGAGAAGGCTCAGAGAATATCAGAAGCTGCAATAGCTTTGAAGGATGAAGCAGCAAATGCGTGGATTGATGTTAATGCTACGCTTGATATGATTAAAGAAATCGTGAATGAGGAGTCCATTGCCAAAGAAACTGTTCAAAAAGCAACAATGGCTCTTTCTTTGGCTGAGGCAAGGCTTTGTGTGGCCGTTGAATCCTTACAAGTTGCAAAAGGAGAGGACGATTCTCCAGAAGGTTCTAGACATGATGACGCCAAAAGTGATGATAAAGAAGATTATGAAGTGCTATTGGCTGCTCAAAATGATATCAAGGAATGTCAAGCAAATTTGGCAAATTGTGAGACAGAATTGAGACGGTTGCAGAGTAAGAAGGAAGAGTTGCAGAAGGAAGTGGATAGATTAAATGAGGTTGCAGAGAAAGCACATATGAATGCCTTGAAAGCCGAGGAAGAAGTCGCAAACATTATGCTATTAGCAGAGCAAGCTGTTGCTTTTGAACTAGGGGCCACACAACGTGTGAACGACGCAGAGATTGCATTACAGAGGGCAGAGAAGTCGCTCTCCAATTCCTATGTTGATATCTCCGAAAGAACCAAAGGGTACCTCTCAGGTGATGAGGCTGCTGTCGAGGAAAAGGCAGGTAGCACTGATGATGTTAACATTGAAAAAGGCATAGATGTGCTAGTAAATGGTGATTATTTGGTCAGCGAGTCTTCACATGATATTCTATCTGATAAAGTCAGCCAAAGTTCTGAGGAATTATACGAATATGATGAAATGAGTGATCAGGAGAATGGAAAGATGAATTTAGACCCCCCTAAAGTAGCTGAAACGGAAGCAGAAATGGCAAAAAATGTTATTCAAATGAAAAAGCAGGAAACACAGAAAGATCTGACTAGAGAGAGTTTGCCCCTTAACGCTCCAAAGACATTGCAGAAAAAGTCTTCTCGGTTCTTTTCTGCATCATTCTTCTCTTTTTCTGTAGATGGGACCGAGTCTACACCAGCATCAGTTTTCCAGGGGCTTATGGAGTATGCAAGGAAGCAATTGCCTAAGCTGGTCCTTGGGTCTTTGCTCTTTGGAGCAGGGTATGTGTCACTATTGCTACTTTTTTTGTTGATTTATTCATATGTTTTCTTTATATTTTTGTAAAACTGCTTTTGTGATTTTGCTTCATTAATCATGTGAATGTAAACTATATCATTGTTCATTCTAGTTTTCCATAGAACTTGGACTAAAAGAATTTGAAAGTAGTTTACAACCGCAGACCTTTTAGACTATATAGTTTTTGGATTTAGATAAACTTGGCAACTGGAGCAGAGCTGTTGTATGAGTATCTTAAATGTTTCAGTTCTAAGAAATTATCTTGCTGATTAATTAAAAACAAAATACCTCTGAGTCATCGTTGCATACCAAGCCCTTTTAACAACCATTGAAGCATTTGTCTCTCATTTTTTTCCTATTAAATTATTGCTTGATTATGTCGTCGTAAATTCCTATTGTTGAAGACTACAGTTCCTTTCCTAGTTCTTCTGAAGGGTGTTTCTACTTAATTCTATTATTTGTTTCTTTTATTAGATTGTGACATTTAGTGGGAAGGTGCCTTCTTGATAAAAAAAATGCTGAATTGATCACAGGGTTGCCTATTATGCTAATCGAGCTGAGAGGAGTTCTCTGCGGCTTCAACAACCAGATGTTATTACCACAAGTATTGAAGAAGTTTCTTCAAATGCAAAGCCTCTAATTCAAGAAATACACAAACTTCCTAAGAGAATTAAGAAGCTGCTAGATATGCTTCCTGAGCAAGAGGCATGCAATTTCATGTACCATTAACTTGTTATGCCTTGGAAGTTGGATCTTAGGTCCAATATGATAGTTCTTTCTTAATTGATTTAAATTTGTATTTTCTTAGATAAACGAGGAGGAAGCTTCACTTCTTGATGTGTTGTGGTTACTGCTTGCAAGTGTAATATTTGTGCCTATATTTCAGAAAATTCCTGGAGGTAATTGAACTTACTATTCTTAAATCTATATCTAATACATGCTTGTATAGTTTATATGTGATTGTAGTTCTAGAACTCTCCTGAATGAAATATTGTCGTGGAATGGAACTTGACCCTTTTTAGCATTTATTTCGTTTTCCTTATTTGTCAAAATTTTCCCTGAAATATCTTACAGTAAAAGGTCCCTCCTTGATCCTGGTCAACATCTGCATATATGACAGCGATTAAAATCCTGATTTTATGTGCTAGTAATATACATCTAATTTCTTCTATGTTTAGGCAGTCCTGTTCTGGGTTATTTGGCGGCTGGCATCTTGATTGGGCCATATGGTCTTTCTATAATCCGTCATGTGCATGGGACAAAGGCAATTGCAGAATTTGGAGTTGTTTTCTTGCTATTTAATATTGGCCTTGAGGTGATTTTTTCTCTCTTCTACATTCCTTCTTCTATCTTAATATGTTATCCTCACAATAATTTTGGAAAGGTAACTCTGAAACTTTGTTTTTCATTTTTTAGCTATCTGTTGAAAGGCTAAGTTCCATGAAGAAATATGTTTTTGGGTTGGGCTCCGCTCAGGTGATTTAGAAACTTCCAATTTTTATCATCATATATGTTTGCTGAAAGCCATTCTATCAGGACTCAGGTACAGTTGATCAATTTTTTAACTTTAGATATTCATTGTGCATAAGCAGGTCTTGGTGACAGCAGTGGTGGTTGGCTTGGTTGCCCATTATGTTTCTGGGCTTCCTGGTCCTGCTGCAATTGTCATAGGAAATGGCCTGGCACTGTCTTCCACTGCTGTCGTCCTACAGGTACTTGTTATGAACTCTTGTCACCGCATATTTCTGGTATAATAACTTCCTTGTACCGTGCCTCACCTATTTTACTGGAGAAGAAACAGAACTGAAATATGTGAAATATTTGGACATTTTTCGTATCCTGATTCTGAATAGTATAGGAACTTGTTTTTCTGCAACATCAATCACGTTATTTTATCTCATGCCTCACCTATTTTACTGGAGAAGAAACAGAACTGAAATATGTGAAATATTTGGACATTTTCGTATCCTGATTCTGAATGGTTTAGGAACTTGTTTTTCTGCAACATCAATCATGTTATTTTATCTCATGATTCTCATCTTATATTCAAAATGTAAAATATATATGATACTGCAAAATCTTTGAAATAGACCACCTGTTCATTGATCTATGGTTAGTAACTTGGAATCTCCTAGGCTTATAGCTGCCTCGGACTTACCTTGTTGTAGAAGAACTTGTTTTCATTTTTATCGTGGGCCTGTCACAAGAATGCAAATACTCATTAGTTGTTACCTTTTTCTCATCCTAGTGAAATAATTTTCATGGATTTCGTTCAGGTTTTACAGGAGCGAGGCGAGAGCACATCACGCCATGGCCGTGCTACATTTTCTGTCTTACTTTTCCAGGTGACTCTAAAAAATTATTCACCTTAAATATCATTCATGAAATATTCGATATTGTGCTTAAAGGATTGAAGCTCTTGCTCCTTTATCAGTTACTATACCAAATTGAGCTTTTTTTTAAAAATTTTTTTATTGATGTATATCCCACTTTTGTGATTTTTGCTGTGCCTTATTGGCATATGTATTGAGGAGGAAATCAAACATCTATTGCTTCATGAAACGGTAAAATATTAATATCCTTTAAAAAAATTGGATATTTATGTATTTTAGTGTATTGATCTGACAAGAAACTCACTAGGATGCGAAAACCAAGCAAACCCCAAGTATTCTTTCTTAAGCCCCAAGAACCTTAATCAATGATTTTGTAAGAACAAAACCCATCCAAGATCAGCCCTAAACCACCATGAAACGTTGCCAATGATAACTCAAAACATGAAATCAGTGTGCTTTGCTAGCAAATGAAGACGCCACTAAGTTTGCTAAACTTAGATAAGTCGATTCAAACTTGAAAAGGGGAATCCCTCCCTTACAAGAAACTTGAGTGTTTCTTACAAAAAACGTGAATTAATGCAAAATGAAGAAGAAAGCAAGTTTAAATAGTGTTACAAAGAGAAACCCTAAAGACATAAAGACAACAATGCCCCTAAAGGCGAAATTACAAAAATACCAAAATCTTCAAGTCTTCAAAGGCCTGTGAAGCTTCATTCGGAACTGATTGGGCAAAGTGAAGTGGCTTTGGGCCCTCTCCATTGAAGCCCACATGCGTCTCTATTTGTTTGTTGCAGTCGGCCATAAAACTCTGAACTAATCCCGCCATTGCTTCTCTGATTCTTTTGGCCTTCTGTCTTGTGATTGGCCCTTCTGGTACTTGCAATGGGTCCATTATGTTGCTGGCCATGTCCTTTGATGCTCATGATCCTTTGGACGTCTAAAGTGAATTTCAGTCCATGTAAACTAAGACAATTAATTTTAATTGCGTATGACTACCTACTGACTTTCATCTGGTTAATTGTAAAAGAAATCCTTGCTATAGTTTGTTTTGTGGAAATATGCTAACAAAAATGTTTCTTCTTCCTATTGTATTTTTCAGGATTTGGCTGTTGTAGTTTTGCTAATCCTCATTCCTCTTATTTCGCCAAATTCTTCCAAAGGAGGGGTAAAGATTTTGAACAATCTATCTTTCCTTTCTTCTTTTGTTCTTCAGAAGTTAGTGAATGTTCTGATCACATTTCTGCGACTGTTCCTTCACTTGCACATAGTTCTGGGCTTTTATGCTCATAGCTACAAGTTATTAAGGTATTTTGGAATTAAGATTACTGATGAGCAACATCTATAGTTTTATCAGCCAATGGGTGTTGTAAATACCAGTCTCTTCCAACCGTTGTATTTCATTTTATCATTTTTCCTTGCAGCCTACTACTACCATTCCCCCAGAATGCATGTGATATCCTCAACTGCTTGAGTGCTCATCTAAGTTGGTTTCTCTGAAAAGTTATAGATAGTTGATTTAATTGAGAAGTTTCATTAATATTTTTATTCTGCAAGTGAAAATTTTCATAAAGAAACAAAAGCCGTTGGTAGGGAAGATGAGCAAATGGATTCAGCTACAAACTGCCTCTGACTGAACAACAATGGAATACTATGACTTTTCTTGAGGAATAATTGCCATAATTATTATTTGCATTTCTCTCTTTCTTTTTGGGGACAAAAGCTGCAATGCTACTCTTCTATGTGTTGTAATGGCAGATAGAGATGCAGCTTTTTCTCTCTTTTAGAAGCAGATGCAGCTTTTTCTCTCTTTTAGAAGCAGTTGGGACTATAGATCAACCCTAAACTGCCAGATCCATTCATTTATAGCACAATGCAATAAAGGCTGTTCTTTCTTATGAATTGTGTGTCAAGAATTTGTTCAAGAACTTAACTTTCTTTTGGTAGTGATCATGATTATTGTCCCTGCTATTACTGTTGCCACCAGTCTTGTCAGAATCATGGGTTATGCAATCTGCTATGTTTCAGGTTGGTTTTCAAGCCATTGCTGAAGCTCTTGGACTGGCTGCTGTGAAGGCGGCAGTTGCCATCACTGCCATAATTGCTGGTGGACGCTTGGTAAGTTTTACAATTTCCAATTCATTGTGTATACTGACATTCAATTTGTTTAAATCATTTTGCTAAAGATATATTGTCAAACCTAATTTTCCTGATAAGAAATCGTGTGAAGGTTGTAATCTGATAGTTTACTATGAGTAGCAACCTGTTTATTGTTCGGATGCTGTTCTCCAATTATTCTGACTCAATATTTTGATTAGTGAACCTTTCCTTAGCTGCTGACTGGCTTGAGATCCACACAATCATGAGAGTGACACTGATTGTCCATAGATATTTTTTTGACTGTGCTCTAACCTTCTATGTACCCTTCTTTGATAAGAGCGTATTTTATATAGTGCTTCAGAAATATTTATAAGTTGACACCTTAGGACAAATTTTTATGTTCAATTTCATAAAAGCTTCTGATTTCTTGACATTGGTTCGGCTCATTGTCCGTTTGGACTTTGGATTTGCACATGATGATTGGAATATGCATATTAGGGTTATTATCAAGCTTGGTGCAGCAATAAATGGACTTGGGAAAAGGATAGTTAATTGTGTCCTTCTCTGTGTTTCTTGGACTGGACTCTGGAGAGTTCATTCTTTGTTGGGACATAAATTACAGGGTCTCCCATTCTCTTTTTCCCATCACCGCATAATGAAATTTGGTATGTGCATTTATTTTCCTTTTTGTGCGATTTTGCAGCTGCTTCGACCAATCTATAAGCAAATTGCAGAAAATCAGAATGCAGAGATATTCTCTGCAAATACGCTCCTTGTGATTCTGGGGACAAGTCTCCTTACAGCTAGGGTATGACAATGCAATTTATTGGTGATGGTTCTCATATATTTTACGAAAATGAATCATGTCTGTGTCTTTTTCTGGAGCAGGCTGGACTTTCCATGGCACTGGGAGCATTTTTGGCTGGTTTGCTCCTTGCAGAAACTGAATTCTCTTTGCAGGTTGAATCTGATATCGCTCCTTATCGTGGCCTTTTGTTGGGCCTCTTCTTCATGACGGTAAATATTTATAACTGCATCTCTATACTTGCACACTTTTTCTGTTAAAATTTATAATCTTATTTTTTAGAAGGATGAGGCTCTACTAGGACTTTCATGCGAACAATAATCTGAGAGAAATTTTGGTTGTTATCCTGTCTGCTATTTTTCTTTGAATAAGCTTGAAGCTATTTGGGCCAGCGTTTGGACAATTTATCTTTCACTTTTTTTCGTACTCAAGTTAGATTAGGTTTTGTGGCAACATTTATTACACTACTGAGTGAGAAGAATGATAATACTTGGTAATATTGTTTGTTTTCTTTCTAGCCTATTCTGGTTGCTAGTATATTGACGATCAAGGACACATCAACACATCCAATTAACAGCAATATTTTGTGGGTTTTCAGGTTGGAATGTCAATTGATCCAAAACTTCTTGTTTCAAATTTTCTTGTCATTATGATGGCATTAGGACTCTTAATAGGTGGCAAGACCATATTGGTTGCTTTAGTTGGTAGACTTTTTGGCGTTTCGATGATATCCACAATTAGGACTGGTCTCCTTCTTGCTCCAGGTGGAGAGTTTGCATTTGTGGCTTTTGGTGAAGCTGTTAATCAGGTTTGTACCAAGTACAGTTTGATCGTGAGACTTTGTTGATTCCCAATGGCTTATCGGTTTACCTACAGCTTAGAATGTGTAAACAGCAAGCGTATTATAACTTGTTGATGGAAACCTGTGTTAAATATGGTTTTTCAAAGGAATACATATCACATTTTTGTTTAATCATACATATTTGATATTTCATATAAGATCAGGCTATTCATTTCCTGGAGAGGAAAATTATGGGACAAAATTGTGCTTCTGAATTATATAGTTATGTGAGGAGCATTGGTTGTTATTTGCAAAATTACTGCTAAAGTTGTTAACTGTTTACTTGCAGAAACAATACTTTGCTAACTGGTTTTTATCTCCAGGGTATAATGTCTCCTCAGCTATCATCTCTGCTGTTTCTTGTGGTGGGAATTTCGATGGCCCTTACACCATGGCTAGCTGCTGGGGGCCAGTTAATTGCTTCTCGTTTTGAGCAGCATGACGTTCGAAGTTTATTACCTGTTGAGAGTGAGGTAAAATGCATAAAGTATAAAGTTATTTAACATTTATCATTATGGTCGACTTGGTGGTTGTAAAAAGTCATTCTTGAATGATATATTTCTGGACACAATTTTTATTTTCAGACTGATGATTTGCAAGATCATATCATCATCTGTGGATTTGGACGTGTTGGTCAGGTATTGATTGGATCTCCTTTCTTATTTGATAAGTTAGGTTAACAGCATCTATAGGTGAATATACTCTTAGCTTACTGCATGATACGTACATTCGATCATAATAGTTGTACTTTCTTTTCTCAGATCATTGCTCAGCTTCTTTCAGAGCGACTAATTCCATTCGTTGCTCTTGATGTGCGTAGGTAAACCAATTGATGTCTATCTTCTTCTTCTTCTTCTCTCTTTTTCCCCCTTCATGCCGAGAGGAAAAGAAGAATTTCACATGCACACCATGTGTGTACATGTATTATTTTTGCCGGATCTATACAGTTTGGAATATTTCTTTCCAGAAATATCAAGTTCAACCATTTCCAATATGTTAAATTGAGGTTATGGGTTTCCATTGTTTCAGTGATAGAGTGGCAGTTGGGCGTGCCTTGGGTCTTCCTGTGTACTTTGGAGATGCTGGAAGTCGAGAGGTAAAACATAACAAGTCATGGGAAAAAAAATGCTTATCTACAGCTGAATATTTGACTTGCTTCACACTGGTTGATTAGGTCCTCCATAAAATTGGTGCGGAAAGAGCTTGTGCTGCAGCAATAACCTTGGATACACCTGGTGCAAATTATCGAACTGTTTGGGCCTTAAGCAAGTATTTCCCAAATGTCAAGACTTTTGTCCGTGCTCATGATGTTGATCATGGCATCAATTTGGAGAAAGCTGGGGCCACAGCTGTAATTTTCTAACCTCTTATTATAGTCCTCTTAGAATACTAGATTCTCCATAATTCCTACATATTCCCCTATTAAGCTTCATTTCTTCCCCAAAAGAAAAAGGGAAAAAAATTTCCGTAGACAGGTTATCCTGACTCTTAAAACCACAGTTAGGTATTGAAAATTTGAACCCGAATTTATTTTAAACTGGTATCACCTCTCCTAAATTGCATGTTGAGTTCCATTACACTCAATCGTTCGGTAAAATTTTTTGCAGGTTGTCCCAGAAACCTTGGAACCAAGTTTGCAGTTAGCAGCTGCTGTTCTTGCACAGGTAAATGCATGATTTAATAATGTGAAAAGGTACTTAGATCTGTTTATTAAATAGCAAGTCGAACTAGCACATGATTTGTATAAAACTGTGTTAGAAGAGAATTAGTACACCAGTCATTCGTCTTAGGAAAATCATGACACGGTTGTTCTTCAGTGTTCCAAAGAATTCTCCGTGAAGGATGTGAGCTAAAACGACCATTTTGGTTTTAAACGCCACTTTATTTTTTTGTCCCTGTTTAGGCTAAACTGCCCACATCAGAAATTGCGGCGACAATCAACGAATTTAGA
The DNA here is from genome assembly GCA_019454045.1 of Zanthoxylum bungeanum. Classification (NCBI taxonomy): domain Eukaryota; kingdom Viridiplantae; phylum Streptophyta; class Magnoliopsida; order Sapindales; family Rutaceae; genus Zanthoxylum; species Zanthoxylum bungeanum. Next base: position 28,962 of record SKCR01016392.1, on the reverse strand, counting down.
ACTCGCCACCTGTCTGAGCTTACTGAGGTAATTTTATTCAGTAAGATTTGAGAGTTCTGTTGTTTATTTTTTTGACTAGTTATTGTAGATCCATAGATATTTGTGCTCATGCACTTTTGACATCAGGAGTATCTACAAATTGTTGTCCTTTTACATCTGCAGCTATGTCAAGCTAGTGGAAGTTCTCTTGGTTATGGATTTTCTCGGGTAATGAGCAAACCCAAAGCTCCAGCTCCGGCTCCGGCGCCGGTGCCGAAGTCTTCAGATGAAAATCATATCAGTGAAGGAACACTTGCCATATAAAAAATAAAAATAAATTCCAGGACAAAACCGAGTATAAGCCCCAGAAAAAAGGGGGAAAACAGGAAAAATAAGAACTGTATACGTTTCATTGATGAAAATTGTACAGAAATAGACCTGAGAAAAGAAGCGGCAGCAAACTTTCCTATCATTCCATTATTAAGGATGGTTTAGTGCACGAGACTTCTCATATCGTGGGTTTTGATAAATTTTGTTAGCCCCGAGAATTCCTACTATGTAGGATTCCTGGAAGGGAGTAGATGGGATCTGTTGCTCGAGAAAAGGAGAGTAGAAACCTTGAAATCTCACTCAAATATTCTTCTATTTCAGAAATATGATTTTCAGATTGCTCTCCTTCATGTTAAATAAGTGCTTTGAATTAACCAGCCTATGTGGCAGGAGTTGAAAAACCTGAAACATTGGAAGCAAAGCTTCAGATTTCCTATAATGGCAATTTGAAAGTGATACTCCAGTGAAAAACGAAAAAGGGAACAAAAATGTTGATATATATTCGTTAGCCCGCCCTCGAATTGTTCTGAATTTCGAATATTATCCAAGAAACTCAATTTATCTTCTTACGGGAGCATGATATGGTTCAGTTCGGTATAATTATAAAAAAAAAAAAAATATAATTATAATTACTTATTTTTTTAATAACTGTTCCATTTTTTCTTTTAAAAAAATTGTATTGTTTTAATTATCGGTTCAATTCGTTTTTCAAATTTTTTTACAAAAAAAAAATTAATAACAATCATTGAATCTAATATTTATTCAAAGAAATCACTATAACTCTTCTAATCATCAACAATTATACAAATAAAAGTTTTCATCATAAGGTACAATTATCATTTAAATTATTTAAGATGTAAGAAATTAAAAAGAATCATAATCAAAACAAAAAATTACAAGCATTTCTTGAAATTAATAATAACTAACACTAAATAAATTTAATAATGTAACAATTATAATATATAAAATAACAATATAGATAATTAGATTTAAAAATTCAATAAATTAAATTATTCAATTATTTCGGTTTACTCAAGTTTTCCAGTTAAAAAATCGAATAATTATTTTTGACATTAAAAAAATTATCATTTCAATTCGGTTTTTTTATTTCCATTTATTTTTTTATATATTTTTTTTTAATCCACTCAATTTTTCCATTCATCTCAAAACTTTCATAATCCCTTCCCTCATGCTTGCTTTTGGTACTCCGGAAAAACAAGTCTTGATCAAACATATATTTGCCCAACTGATGCAACCTGCTTATGGTAAAACTTCACATTACTTTTATTTTCAACGAATGACCCGGCATTCAATACGGGTCGAAGCATCACCACCGCATATCCGGTTAATAACATTAGTCGAAATTAACCCTTTCAAAAATCTTAAATGCTGAGCTACACTGAGATGAACAGATGAATGAAACCATTCCATTTCACAATTTCCAACAACAGTTTTAACATTTTTATGATGGCAGCATAACAAATGGCAACTTATTGATAGTATATACTGTATAGTCATGATGCCAACCAACTTCACAAGAAGCAGATTCAAATCTTAAACTCATCATCAAAGCAAGTCTTAGAAGGCTACTAAAAGAGTCGGCAGTCAAAGATACAAGCAATAGTTTGCCAACTTCAATACTCTTTGTTTCCAAAATTCTTGCACCAGAGCTGAGAAGGAATTGGCCGAACCGGATGATGAGGCCGTTGCTGCAAGAAAATAATCATGTTAGCTACTCATCTTGGTGATCACAAGCAAGATACGTCATAAGAGTACAAACAAACACCAGAAAAGTGTGTAAAAGAAGGTGAAATACGCATTCATCCTGAATCTTTTGGAAACTGAAAAGGTAGAAAGAACCAAAAACAATACATGATTCACCAGATTGGCTCTCAAATTTTTAGATGTTTAGATTCAAAATGATTACAAGGAGAAGTTAATATCTTCAATGGCATATATTCCCTTCAGTTCTAAACCAGTGTGCTGAAATGACCAACATAACTTATTCAAAATAAAGTCGGGAGATCATAGTCCAAAAAATGCTCCCAACTTAAGTTGTCACAAAAGAATGTCACAGCTGAATTTAGGTTACTAAGCATCTCTCATGGGTACATGTTGCTTGAAAATGAATAACCTCACAGTCAACAGAACAGGAAGAAAAACTTAAGGAAACCATGTCATTCTAAATCATCTGCTGGTGATATATCTCAGAGTCGTCTATTCTTTTGTATTGTATATAATCAATAATAAGAACCAAAGATCAAGGATAGATAAAGTGCAATTTCCATACATCACATCACAGACCCATGAATGAAAAAGCACTCCAGATGCTGCTTCGTTACCTTACTTTAAAATACACACGCCCATGAAAAGGGGAAGTTAGAAAAATATATTGTTCCGGAATAATAATTTCCGGTGAGAAAGCTGAATATAATTATGAAACAAACCATCTTCCTCAACCATTGCGGATGAAAATGTTACATATATCTCAGATTTTATTTTTTTTAAAATTTAAATAAACAGTCCTAATTAACCATAAAAGTACCAAGTTACGTCACATATTTCCTAGCGAAGTATCCGTACTCAACCAAACAGAGACCAGGTATGTACTTATTCCAGCTAAATTCATAGTAGCAACAATTCCCATTCACTTGGACCACTCATTTCCATTACTCCCACCTATTTATTGAAACTCACTAAACTAAACCCCGATCTAGTACTTTGACCAAAATCACAAACATACAACACTGACAGTTTTATATCTCAAATTATTAACCAACAGAGAAAAGGAAAAGGTTTTCGGAGACCTCAAGCTCAGCCGATTTCATTGCAATGGGAATGCAAATAAGCACAATTCCAGCCATGGCAATGGCGGTGTTGCGCTTCCAGTGCTTAGGCCTGCAATGTGGCCCACCGGTCATGCTCCACACCTTCGCCCTAAAATCCCCGTGGCCGTGGGCCCCTTCTCCCGCGTGCCCATGATCCCCTCCTCCCATTACTCACCGACTAATTCAACTGCAAAAAACAAATCGATCTGAGTGTGTTTTTTTCAAATTCCAAAAACCCTAATTAACCTAATTTAACATTCATAAGCATGAGAGATAGTAAATTTCGGATGCCTTGCTATTCGATGTTATGTTACTTAATTGAGTTGTTGAAAATTACCTGAGAAAATTTAGGATCCGAGAGGACGATTATGCTTTACGAGCTTTTGTGAGAAATGATCATGGGTGAAAAAGATAGTGACTAGTTATGGTATCGAACGAAGGGCTGTTTCGTCTTTTGCACACGTGCCGATAAGGGCTGTTTCGTCTTTTCTAGTCCCACGTGCCGAGAATTAAGTAGAAGTGCTTTGGCACCCAAACTTTTGATTTGAAAATTCGGCCGTCAAATCACTCAATTTAGTTTTAAGCGGAACAAATAAAATTTTTGTCTATCCTATACTCTTATGAGAAATACACCCACTGAACTCGAATTTAGGACTTGATAATCAAATATTAAATTATTTACCACCGAACCACATCTCTTGGTGACTCGAAGATGTACATTTATTATGACCTTTATATTAAAAATTATAGAATAGCATATATCAAATAATAATAAAAAATTATTAAATGAATGGTTGTTATAATTCATACAATTACACTTATCATATATATCTATTAATTTATGATATCACGATACTCCGAATAATTGTTTCTTTTGGAAAGTGTCTTTTATTTCATATATTTGGGCCATGATCAATAATATTTTGCCTAGCAATAGCATATCAAAAGTCAAAACAAGTCAAGATTTTCCTTAGCAGGAACAATAAAAGAAAGAGAAATAACAAAACAACTAGCTGGTCAAGAGTTTATGCATTGAATTCTTCTAACTATTTGAAGTTTTGCTGTATATATACTACACACAAACTGTTTTGAATATGTAAGGCCATTCATAGCAAAGTCTGAATTGGTAAACAAATATGGAGCTATTACGTTTGAACTTATCCAATGAAATAAAACTTGATGTTACTAATGGCACCAACAGGAAAATTGAGAATTGTATAAGGTACATCTTGCTTCCATTAACATGTAAATATGAAGGAGACTGATCTCTATTTCAACTCGATCTTCTCCTCCAACACCTTCAATGATACATTCGTCTCTATGCAAGAACATAATGAACAAATTAAGTGGGGTTAGCTATATGGATCGTTTGTGTTTGGACTTGGGACAGTTTATGAAAAGATATTCTGCATAGTTATATATATTATTAACTTCGCGTTATTCTACTAAGACTCGAAGTTGAACTCTCGTTACCGTAGATGGGAAATAAGCCAAACAACTTCGGTGTCCATCGATATAGTCATTACATATGGATATAGTCCTTCATGAATATCTCATAAATAGAGTCGGGTCATAAGTATGTTAAATCCCTCTAAATATTTTGTCTCTTAAGCACTATTGATTCTATAATGAACAATTAATTCATAACAATTATGAATATAAAACTTTCTATTTGTAATAGAAGAGTTGAGCACTCAAATTGTTCAAGTCTCGAATCAATTCTTAAAGATATATTCTTCTGCTTCTCGTAAGAATGAGTGAATTTCATATCTATGTAAAACGTTCTCAGCTACACACCAAACCATATCCCCAAAATACGTAGTTATTGGCTGGGAATGCAATACCAACCTCACCTTAGTAAATCAAATGACATAGTCTGTCATGCAGGAGTTCATAATACACTCATTATTAAGATCGAATCCGTATATGACCATCTATTAGATAAAATGAATTTCTTCGGTTAACGGATATTAAAAGAATTTATATTTATCCGAGTCCAGTCCTATATGATCTCATCATACAAGGTGCCTCCATTCCCATGTCATTACATGAACGATCCCGGATCAAGGTCGTCATACAAGTATATAATGGACCGCAGCTATAGATAAACCACAAACAAAGTACCCTATTTGTTTGCTCTCTATGGATTATTTAAATTATTAACTTTAGACTTAAATCTTCTTATGCATCAAACATACACTAAGTCTGAAAGTACAAGAGTAATCAAGATAAATAAGACAATTAGACAATATGCGATATAAATCAAACAATTTTGATAAATGAATAATGCATTTAGTATTATTACAATAATCAATTCAGTTTACAATACATGAAACTATAGGACATAAATCCCAACACTAACACAATCCAACAGTAAACCCGACCACCAGTTCGGTTCGGTTCAGAACTGAAATCGAACTGTTCGATTTCCGATTCCACGATTGTAGAATCGGAACCGAACTAGATAATTTCGGTTCGGTTATAGTTCCACAAGAATGTGGAATCGGGAATCGAAACCGAACCAAAACTGGACGGTCCCGGTTCAGTTCCGGGTTTTTTTAATTAATTTAAAAATTGAATTTTATTTTATTTTTAAAAATAAAAATGGGATTTGAAATTTATTAATTTGAATTTATATTATATTAAATTAAAAACTTAAATTAAAAATAAAATAAAAGAGCTTGAACTTAAATTTTTAAAAACTTAAGTTGCCTACATATCCTCTTGGGTGAGAGAAATCAAAACTCAAGTAATTCCATTACATTTTTTAGATAGTTTCTCATTATAATTATTTACTCATCATCATTATCTGTGCAGATTGTTGATCCTTCAACTCATGTTCTGCTTGCACTTGCAGATGCATTGTCGAACAGGTCTTCAAAGTCATTGGCGACATCTTCTTGTCTGCTTGGATGTAATGAAAATCGTCTCACTTCCAAAATATTGCCTCATAAGCTGGAGGCTTGTTCAACCGCAATGGTGGAAACAAGTGTTGTCAACATCTTTTTAGTAATAATTGATAAAATATGATAGACATTTTGATGTGGTTCCACCAATCAAGTACTTGAAAAATTTTACTTACTAAACTTTCGGCATGAAACTCGAAATTTATTGATAAATAATTATCTAATTTCGGATTGTTAGTCTTGGTTTCCCTATTTTTTATTTCATTGTAGTAATCAACGATCACCTATGCTAAATCTTGAATGTATTATAGGTTCGCTATTGATTATCCTGATGATTACAAGTTATATCTACTGATATAATCATTAATAAATCTATTAAATCATTTTTTATTCCATCTATTATTTTTCTAACATTAATTTCATCATCTATTCCTAAAAATTCGTAGTAAGTGTGAAAACCACTATTCAAACCTTTTAATTTAAATTTAGGATCAGAAATTGTGTCAATAAGATAAAGTAATGAAATGTCTTTAAAATAAGTTAATCATTTTCTCTTCATAACAATAATAACTTCAAATAAAACAATAACATTAACTTTTGAACTTTCAACATGCTCATATAGAGTACCAACAATATTCAAACATTCAATAAGAAATAAATTTATTGTAGGACAATAGACTCCACTAAAATATTCGTTGCATCATAAAAACTTATAAAATTTCAAATTTTTTTCAAATATCTTATTAATTAGGCAAAAGTGTTATATGTTGAAAAAAAAACTACATAATACATATTTATATTGAAAAACTTGAATTAAAAGAACTAAGTTGAATTCCAACGAGTTGAAATATCTCGTGAAAATTTTACCGATTTAACATCATTTAATTTACAACACTTGGCTCCTTCTCTACTGACATTAGAATATGACCAAATACAATTAAATGTAATCTTAATAGGATTAATGTGTTATTCTAAATAAGTCAGACCATTTTGAACACATAAATGAAGGACATGACATGTGCAACGAACATGAAATAATCGACCTCCAAATTTGGTTGACATATTTCTTTTAATTTCTAATTGATGCAGTATTTGCAAATTCATTGTCAAAATCAATTGTTAAAATTTTACCTAATAAACCATATTTATCAAAAATTACTTAATCATTCTATAAATATTTTGTGCAGTATGATGCTCATCAAAAATTCTAAATGCAACAAGTCATTTTTGCATGTTCCACGATGTATCAATCCAATGATAAGTCACACACATGTATGAGTGTGTTTGTCAATGGTCACTCCAAAATAAATAAAAAGATGACATTTAGTATCTTAAAATATTTCATTTAAAATAATTTTACTATATATAATTTAAGAATTTGTCCGAAGCGAAGTATCTTTAAATATTTCATTTAAAATAATTTTACTATCTTTATATAATTTAATAATTTAACCTTACTGCCAAATCACCCGTTCCTGACTTAAACAGAATAGATAAAACCCTCAACAGTCCCACGGTCTTAAAAGAAAATACACCATAAATTCGAACTCAAGATCTGACATCCATTCTTAATTTCATTCTTTCAGATTCATAGGAAACAAGGTAAAAACATTATTCTTTAAAAAAAAAAAATGAAATATAATAATTTGGGCATAATTATAATGCAAGAATTTAATTGAGAAACCCACAATTTATGCTAGTAGCACAACTTATTGCCTTCTTGGTACTGGTATTTTAAATGTTTTCGAATTCATATTGTTTATGTGCTCTATATAATCTGAAAGGAGGAAAAAAAATTATTCATATAAGCCTCTTGTTTTACAAAGATTTTCAAAAACTGAACTGGCAGTCACAAACATCTTGATCATCTCAGACAGTCAGAATCATAACACAAGCATTGTTCTCCCCTGAAATACATGGATCTTGTACTCTTTACACCAAATGCGGTTAATTAAAAGAATGTGAAACTTAGTTTATACCGCGGTCTTATTCAGTCATCCGTAATTTGGCGGGCAATGGAGGAACAATTGACAGTGAATCATGCATAACATTATGTAGCTTCAGCTGCGAGTGTCAGCTTGACACCATCTTTGTATGTGACCGGATGAATATCAAGTGTCTGAACCAGTTTTGTGATGTCCATGGATATATCGGCTGGAGACATGACACCACGATCAACCTGAAAAATCATTCAAATTTACCAATGGTCAAGCTTGGAAACGAGAAAGGAATTCCATCATTTCATGTACATGATTTGACAAGAAGATCCATAACCAAAAGAAGACTAAAATTTTAGATGAATTGAGGTAAGGTATACATACAGACGATGCAGAAACTGGTTTGATTAAAGAGGTACTATAACCTCTTATATCTGCCACCACCTCAGCCATTTGAACTCGCGATACTCTGTCTGGTCCACCAACATTCAGCAGTAATTGCATTTGCTTGCCCTCTGGACAAGACACATTATATCACGATAAATTATTTCAGTATTCAGATGTGAAACCACAAGGACAGACCGAAATCCGGATGTAGCCAATTTTTTTTTGAAATACACATGAAAACCCAATTCCCAGAAATGGAAAAGGAATAGGAAAAAGTAATACCGAAACTACTGTCAAGAGATTCAAGAAAAACAGATCATACATATAAAAGCAAAGGTCGGTGCTCACCGCTCCCTCTTATTTCATTTGAACACCATACCCTTAATAAAAGAAATAGAAGTAATTATCAGACTCCAACTACACAGTAGAAGGCACTGTATCCTCTAATACCTGCCACCACTCCCTTTACCCTCATCTGGACACCATAGCTAACTTCTTGACCAAAGAAGCAAATTGCAAATTGCAAAGAGCAAAAAACATATCAAAGACAAGCCTGAAGGATCATCCTGTAATTTACAAATAATCTCAATGTTGAATATAAGCACAGATACTAGATTACTACCTGATAACCATCTATCTGTCAAAGCCAGTATAATCTTCACAACGTCCTTGACATATACCGGGCAGCGGTACTCATCGTGAAAAAATTCCACTTTGTCTCCTTTTGAAAGAACACTATCAATCCACTGCATCATTTGAACGTAGATTACAGGTTAGATGCCTAGAAACCATAAATCTCCAAGTGTTAATTCCTCATATAATACTAAAGAGCCACAGTCAAGCAGATTGCCTTTCTTTGATATTTAAGTTGAAGTCCATTGCATGGGACAAAGCACTGGACAGAGATCACAACATTGCTAATGTTATTTCTTTTTATAAATTTCAACAACGAAACACAAACAATGAACCAGACTCTCATGCAACATAATTTGCCAAGAAAAATTTACATATTACAAGATGTTCATAATAATTCAACCTAATAAATTATTTCACATGACTTACAAAATATATAACCAGGAACAAAATGCCTAGGTTGCTATAACTTCCATCGGCATATGATCCATCCATGCCACCATAAGTAACTTACTTGTCAATTTTCTTTTCCTGGCTTAGCTTATGACAAATTTAGTAAAACAAATAATTAACTTCTGATTGGTAATTGATCAACAGAGTGCGTCAGCTAGCTTTACTAATCTAAAGCAAAATCAGCAGGAATTTTTCACTCAATTACAAAAGCGCACAATAAATCCTTGAGCATACCTGAATCGGAAGAGATTTCGGTACTGGCGAGATGGTTTGTGGCCCAAAGATGATACTGCTTCTCAAAATTGCAAAATTTGAGCATTTCTCAGAAATAAACTTCTCTGCTGCCACTTTCGATTTGCCATAAACATTCACCGGAACAGTTTCGTCCTCTTCTTTATAAAAAGACTTGACTCCTTCATAACTGCCAACAAATGACTTGCAATGAATTCAGGGCTCCTTAAATTTGATTAGCCTAGACGAATTATTAAAATGGAGTCCCTACAAGCCATATTATATATTAAAAATCGAATTTCTTTTAATTCAGACCTAATTTTGAGTTAAATTTAGGATCCAACCGACTGTGTCGGTTCTCCCATAAATAATCACAACGCAGCACAAAAGAGAATCGAATATGAGTCAAGAGTCAGAAACAATTACCTTGATCTGTCGATATATGAATCAAGAGAGTTTCTTTACTCTCAGTGAAGCTTGATAGCCAATCCACAAGAGAGGAAGGTACGTTAATGGACATAGCAGAATCGGGATCCTTTTCACAGACACGTGGCACGGAGAGAGCGGCGCAGTTCACCACCACGTCAGGCTGCCCGAATTTGAGTGAAACGGCGTCGAATCCGGATCCGGATTTCAAATCGACGTGGAAAAAAGAGTGAGGGTGAAAAGGAAGCGACGTGGAGTGGTGAGTGGCGGCCACGTCATACGGCGTCCCTTCGATCTCGGATATGCCTTGCAGTAAATGCTGCCCCAAGTAACCCGTGCCTCCGACTACCAAAACTCTCTTTTTACTCATTCTCTGATTCCCAAAAAAAAAAAAAAAAAAAAATTAAAAAGCAAATCCTCCGATTCGTTCCTCTGCGATGCAATTCGAAATCTATACAGTCAATTTCTTTTTAAAGTAGCTATAGAATTAATTACCGATGGACGATTTCGGAAATTTCCGCTGTCAATTCATCCGCGGGTACATCACCGTCGGTTTCCTTCGTAAAAAGAAAGTTTTTTCCAGTGAGGGGACTGGGGACATGTCGTACAAAGACTCATATTTGGATGACATGTCGACTACTTTTAGCGTCTTAGAGAGAATTTGAGGATTTTTGTAGTCACGACTCACGTGAAAAGAATTTTAAAATTTTAGGTTAGTCAATCGAAAATAAATGATGATAAGTACATCCACTGCTTTGATTTGATACAATTTAAGTTTATTTACGATTAAAATTTTGTGAGACATGTCATAATAATTTTTAAAATCCGATTCAGTCATGAAATAAAGATCAAGGATGGCAATGGGGAGTAGGGTGGGACATTCTCGGATTTGGATCGAATCGGACCGAATTTTAATTCCGATTTGATTCGATAAGCGTGGATATGTTTGGTTCGAACGGATTATCGAATCAGATTTATTCGATTCGATTTGAAATCTTAACGAATCAGATAAATTTGATTTGATAACAGATCTGAATCCGATAGAGCATCTAATTTGATAATGAATCCGATAGTGAATTCGATTTGATAACGGATTCGATCTGATAACAGTTCTGATTCGATAAAATTGATTTGAATTATAAGTTATTCGATCCGATTCGATAAAATTGATTTGAATTTATAAATTTTCAGATCAATTTTATCGAATCAGAGACGTTATCAAATCAGATATGTTATCGAATCGAATCTACTACCAGATTCATTATCAAATAGGATTATCTACCGAATTTGGACAGAAAACTCGGGTCTGACCTGACCCGACCCGATGTAAATGATATTATAATTATAATATATATTTTTAATTATATAATTTTGATGAGAAAGAATTGTGGCTGGAATGACAAATTTTTTACTTGGTTTTAAAGTGGTCCCAAGTTCGAATCTCACCTTTAACAATTCTAAAAATTTTATTTTTTCTTTCTTTTCAAAAACCAAAATGTTGTTGCTGGTGGGATTCGAACCTGAGATTAATACAAATTAATCTCAGATTTTGGCATTTCAACTACACACATATCTTGTAAAATTTGAATCAATAAAATATATATATTATATTCATTGCATATTATGCGACCCGACCCGACTCGTTGCGACCCGACCCGCGTGTGTCACCTTCTTAAATTTCGGGTTTCGGGTCAAAAGACCCGAATGACCCGACCCGACCCGATCGGGTCATAAAAAAAATTTAAAATAACCCGACCCGACCCGTGAACACCCCTACCCTAAGGGGTCCCGAATCTCGAATAATAAATAATTTGTTCTTAAAATAAATTCAAGTCATTGAAAAACGTATTAGTTGAACTATTATTTTATTCAGAAATCAAGCATACATATTTAAAAAATTGATAATATCTATTACACAAATCACAATTTATGTAAAAAATTGAAATTTATATTTTCTTTCTTTTTATTTAGTTTGTAACTTATAAAATGATGGATCCCTAATTAAAAATTAATTAATTAATTATATATATATATAATTATTCATTTAAGTCATTACTAAACCCCGTCGTCAAACCACCTGACCTTAAACCCGTTTGAGTTCAGAATGATCCATTACTGATGCCAGTATAATATCCAGACTAAAATGAAGATTAACATGCCTTATAATGCATAAAACACACACGAACAATTTATATCGCCTACAACCACTCAAACGATAAATAATATCATAATCAAAGTGTTGGGATTTTTAGCAAAATACCTGGGTTACGCAACGGAATTCGGAAAAATCAAATTTTCCCATTTCTTTAATTTTTCTTGGGTAATTAACCCAGAAATCATAATTTCAATAAATTACCATACAACCCCAAAACTTTCTATTTTAATCATTTTAGTCTTAAGTTGTTCAAAACAAGCTTAGGTAATTTCCAATCACAACCAACATGATTTGTACATCAAATATACTTTAAAACAGAAATCTGAAAAATTTTCCGGATTTTTCAACAATTACGAAAATGCCCATGTACTTTGCATTTTGACCATTTTAGTCCTAATTTGTCAAATACATAATTGGGTGATTCCAAATCACTACCAAAATGATTTATACATGTCTTATACATGAAAATACAAATTGCAATTCAAGAAAATAAGTTTTCCCAAATTGTCGAGAGGTCCCTTAATTTTCCAGGATTTGTAATTTGGTCTTTTTTAGTTCAAAACATGTCAAGATCAAATCCAATCAATCCCAAATTTAATATACATCATATATACATCAAATTACAACACATATATGAAAAGCCCCAAATCTGGAAAGGGTTATAAACCCTAATTTTACAATTTCCATAAATTGACAAATTACACCAAATTAAACAAATTCAATACTTTAATTCAATCCTTACCACACCAATCAAGTCTCACCACCATGAAACAACTCAAGAACAATTCTAGGTCATTTATGAGTGGCTAAGCAACTCTAGAATGACAACCAAATCATCTAATGATTAAAAGAAAGCTTAATAACACTTTATAAACAGTCTTTCTTAACATACATGCTAACATCTTTCATTTAAGCTTCCAACACCAATATCACATACTAAAAGTTGTAGAGAAAAATTCATATTAATTAATTAAAATAATCATCTAATCATGAGAGATTTATGACAATCAAGTCATTAACATGCTTAGTCAAAATTAAAATTTGAATTTAAAACATGCAATGCATATCCAATATGACTTATGCATAATTAAATTAAAATACAGAGGCAGAGATTTAAATACATGTCAAACATGTAACATGTGTTGTGTGGTAAGCCTTGCATTTGATACCATTCTATTGGAGCGGGTGTGGTTAGGATCGGATCGGTGCTTCGCACAATGGAAGTGGATCTAACCTGTGTATATCTAGCATGAGTGTATTTTAAAATATTTTTATGTAAAATTAAATTCTGTTTTGAGTCCGTAGGAAAAAACGAGGACCCAAACGGAGTCCGGAAACTCTGAAACGGAGAAAATGAATATGTATCAGCTCTGCGCGTCGCGACACTTCAAAGTGCGAGAGCAACACCGAGAGATGAACGTCTCGATGTCGTGATGCGGAAATATGGGAGTCGCAACGCGCCCAGGTCTGATGCTCAGTGTCACAACGCTAAGAGGTCAGAGTCGCGATGCTACCATACTCAGTGAGCATTTTTCAACTTCAAACCATTACTAAACACTTCCAATTTTCTCCTAATACTTCAAATACACCTAAAATCCAATTTTAGCATCATAACCACCATCAACACATGTTATACAACTAGCATACATGTATTCTAAATACTTATATGCATTTGTTTGAATCTAAACACAAACCGATTTAGAATCCCACTATGAAATGACTCATGAATAATTCTAGTTCACCCAAAGGTGGTCAAGTAATTCTATAATAATAGCCATAGCCCTGAGCTTTAATCTAGAGTTCCAAACTCTAATTAATTTGTTCCATGTCCAACATGAACATCTTTGACCCAATTACAAGCATATTGTGTTTATACTTCCAAAGTATCATAACATAATTTATTAGCCTAATTTCAACTTTAAGTTATGTAATAATGCATCCAATACATAATTCATCACTATATGTGTCACTAATGAAAACTCACTAATGAAAAAACATAGCTTAGGAGAAGATCAAACATCATCTAGTAGGCTTGATAAAAAGATCCAATCACATTCTCCTTGTTGAAATTGTTGGAGAACTTCCAAGGTTTAGCAAGCTTCATTCCAAGATCTAATCTTGATTCCAATGCAAGCAAGCTACACTCCAAGATCTAATCTTGATTTCTCATATATGAAATGTTGTAGAAATCTTCCAAAACATCTATAAATATTTTTCTAACTTAGGCTAATTTCTCCAAGAATTACTTGTATTTAGCTTAGCATTCTCAAGCTTATTTTGCTTTGCTTAAGCTTAATTAAAAACCTTCATAAAGCTTTCTATTTATAGCAAAATTTAGGTAATTTTTAATTAATAAAAGTTATAATCAACTTTTATGTGGGCTAATCTAATTTGTCCAAATATGTATCATTAGGTGTGACTAATCACTTTTGTCTACCACTTTGATTTAATCTAATTAAATCAAGACGAAGATTAGGAAATGGATTTGTACAATGTTTGCCACTTTGATTTAATATAATTAAATCAAGCCAAAAAAACTTATAATTACATACTTGTAATTACTATAATATCCTCAAATGGTAGAGATAATTATGAAATTACGACAAAGCCCTTGTGTAATTGTTGGATTAATCCAATTAATCTAATTAGGTTAAAGTAAATAATCAATATTATCCAATAACACTTGATTATCATAGTTCATAATTATAATATCGAATATTATCTTTTATCAAAATTAATCGGCTACCCAAGTGCTCAACGAGTACATTTCATATTGTACTAGCTAATATGTACGTAATTCGGCCACCTCCGAATTCGCGAAAAATACGAACGACCTTTCTGAACTATATAAGTCGAGGTCATCACATATATTTAACAATCCCTCCGTTGTAGGCTATTAGAGTTTTTCTTAAGAAACATAAAATACACCGTCAAGTTTCTGAGGCGCACATCTCATGTCGACATATCCACGATTCTTTACAATTAATATGATCCACCATAGGTGATCGGCTTTGACCAAAATCTTAAGATTCATGACTTACTAGCATGGATACCTAAACCCTTGTGATATACATACGAGCCGATGGATCACATCTTGATTCACACTTGATTAACGAGTACATCGGTCCACACCCGACGAACATCTAGAGGCCAGACCATGAAAGATTTATGACATACATGACATCAAAGTGTAGAGGATCACATACAAAATCAATGCTATCATATAGTCAAAGGATCACATATGCTACTCGACTCGAGGAGATTCCTATTGACGGTGGTGTGTACTTCCAACTATTATGAATCACATGTGAGTCATTCATCATTTGGTCCAACCAATACTCACACCTCTATACGAGCTTCCAAAGCTCATGGTACATTGAGTTAAACCATTGGAACTCCAATTCCAATATACGGCATGTGCTAGTCTTCTAGGTTATAGGAATTTGACCATATTCCAAAACCAACAATTATGAATATATATACACTTTAAGAATAGTTTATAATAGTAATATTTATCCCAATGTCGAACCATCTAGTGTCCAGTATTGCTACATGACTATTTTAAGGTCGATGTCATTCTTATCATATTTATACATCAATCTAATATGCCTAATGACACTACCATTAATAAGGTTTGAAATGAAAATGTAGTTATTTTTTCTAGTCCCGAGCAAAAGACAAAATATAAACTAAATATAAATAAAAATTAAAATAACTAAATTAACTAAGCCATTTTCGTAGGGATCATGATTGCATTGCAACAAGCCTTTAAACCCATAAGCGGCCCTAGTGGACGAGTTATAGTCTCGTGAGAGCTTACATCGACGACACCCACAAACGGCATTCACACACAATCATGAAAAAATATAAAACAAATAAAAAGCAACTAAAATAATCTCGATAGTTATGTACAAAATTGTCCTCAAAGAGTGCTTATCAATGAAATCAGAGAACCTTCAAAGTATGTAATTCAGTTCAGATCCAAATTCATCTAGGCTAGACTCACTGTGTGTTTGTGTAAAGGTTCATTCACAGCTTGATTCCTAAGTAAGTCAACTTAATGATTTCGTTTAAAAATTTGGATCGATGGGTCAAACCAACTTAGATATCTCAAGCATGCTCTGTAGTTGCTTTATTTTGTACTTAGTATGATATGATTTTTCTTTTCTTTTTCTTGTCTCTTTTTGCACTATTTTTTTTGAACTTTTTTTTTTCAACTCACCTACCCTTTAATGTAGCATTTCTCCTAATGGTGGTCCTAATACTCGCCCATGGGTAGCTTCACGCTTATCGGTTATAGGTGGTTTATTTTCTTTCTTTAAAGACTTTTTTTTCTTTTATTTCTATCCATACCATACATCATAACACTAGCAAATCAAGATAGACATCTAAGCAAACGGTCATTCATCGACATGCAATTTCTTCAACTAGTCACCTATCAACTACTTAAGTTTTCACTGCTAAAAACCTATAATTGAATGCTTACGAGTCAAACATATATCAACTACTCAAGACATCAGATAAAAATAAATTGGGCACTTATCGTTTCTAAAATTTCACTCATAAACAAACAGTATCATCATATGATTTATGTTTTACTATCAAAGACTAAAAACAAGATTTTTTTTTACAAATAAATAAATAAATAGCAGGAATACATGCACACACCCCCAAACTTAAAACTTGCATTGTCCTCAATGAAAGATAAATGTAAAGAAACCTGATTAAGGAACAACACTACCGTGCATGGAGTTGATCAGACTTCTGCTAGTCAAAATTTGGTTGCGCGGGCTTTGTGTGTCTCGTGCTACCTGCATAAATAGCATGCAAAACGAATAAATAAACAATTAGCACACAATAAAATAAAAATAAAAAGTAAAGAAAAATAATAATAAAATAATTACTAGGGTTGCCTCCCCGCTAGCGCTAAGTTTAACGTATTTAGCCAGACGCAACCACCCAAATGGTGGTCATGGTAGCTTCTTCTTTTGTATCCACTAGTTGTTTTGACATGAAAAAGATAGTTTGGAGGCTGTTGCAGTTTATCCAAATACCCCTTACTGCTGATTGGTCATGGAGGAAGTAATCTGCCCAATCTGTGTTTCTAAGGACTTCATTGTTGCCTCAATATTTTCCATGTGTGTCTCAATATTGTTCAATCTTGCTTCATTTTTCTCAAACCTTGCTGAAGTACGAGCAACAAACGTGCTCATGAAATCTTCTAAGGAAGATTTCTGCTCAGCTCTTTGATAGTCAAAGCCCCGATAAAGGTTGCAAAGCATTCTCTGTATTAACATATGACAAGTTTGGATGATAGCGATTAGGCACAAGATTTCCTCTATAGTTGTTGAAGTTCCGATTGTTCACATATGACTTGCTCAAAGTTTGGTTCTCCTTCCAATAACCGCATATTTGTAGTTGTCGCTGATTCAATAGATGGTACTCGTGGATTTTTCAGGGCTCCTACTTGAGTAGATAAGGTGGAAATTTGAGCTGTAAGTGCGACAAGATGGTCCACTTTATATATTCCAGCCACTTTGGTCACCGTAGCGCGTTCACTTGGCCATTGAAAATGGTTAATGATCATTTATTCTAATAGATTGTAGGCGTCCTCAGATGATTTCTTGAATAGAGCTCCCTCAGCTGCTGCATCAACCACAGTTCTATTCGAACCATTCAGCCCATTATAGAACAACTGAATTTGGACCTAATCTATATAATCGTGTTGTCGGCATCTTCGTAGTAGATCCATAAATCGCTCTCTTGCTTCATATAAAGTGTCAGTCTCCAGCTACTTAAATATACTAATTTCTGCCCTCAGTTGAGCTGATTTAGTAGGTAGAAAAAACCTCTCAAGAAATTTTGTGGTCATATCCTACCATGTCATGACACTTCCCATCTGTATTGATTGAAGCTAATCCCACGCTTTATCCCGTAAAGAGAATGAGAATAAGTGTAGCTTGATAGACTTTTTACTAACGCCATTTATCTTTATGGTATCTGCGATCTCCAGGAACATCTTTAAGTGCAAGTTGGGATCCTCTACAGCTGAACCCCCAAACTGATTCCTTTGTACCATGTTGATCAATGCAGGTTTTAGCTTGAAACTATTGGCGTTGATTGGTTGATGGGCAATCCCAGAATATGTATCATCAATGATTCGCTTGAAGTGATATCTGATTGCCACATGACGTGTGTTGTTTTCTCTGTTTTCAGCTGCCATTGCTTCTTGTTCAATTTTCCTTTCTTTCCTTAGTCTCCTCGTTGTTCTTTCTATTTCAGGATCAAACAGGAGCGAGTCGAGACTTGTAGACTTTCACATTCACTAAAGCACCAAAAGGAAAAAAAAATCAATAAACAAAAAAGAATACAAAACAAAAATAAACTAAAAATAAAACTAAAAATCTAAATTAAAGCTAAAATTACTTGATAGTATTAATAATGTGAATTAAACAAACAATCCCCGACAACGGCGCCAAAAACTTGTTGTGATATTTTATATCGTACCGCAAGTGTACGTTGTCAAGTTTTAGTATAAATGAGTTTAGAGTGTCGAACCCACAGGGGTTGCGTTAACTCGCAATAAATACTATAATTGATAATCCTAACTTTATTTAGAAGATAAATATTAAAGATTTTATTAAATAAATAAAATATGAATTAATTAGATAAATAATATATAAAAATATTTAGATAGAAGGAACTAATACGATAGAGATTCTAGAGTATGATTTCACCTATCTATCCCCTTTGTATTTGTCATGCCAATTAATCCTTGTTCAGTTATATTGTTTATAAGTCAAGACTCCGAAATTATCCACTACATCTCTCGAGTATCAGTGAAAATATCATCAAATACAGACTTCGATATCTCTATAAAAATCTAGTAGTTAACAACTCATTACGCTTTGTGATTCTATATTAACGACTTCAAAGGAACTTATATATTCTCTCGAACTTTATAAAACTCCTAAGTTATATTCTCCAAATCTATTCAAAATCCCCTCTCTCGAGTGATAGATTCTAAACATTCACCATCTCAAATTGTGGCCAGCAATCAAGAAACATTAAACTCGAAAGAATATAAATAACTCAATAAAACTTCATAACAAAATTAGCAAACAATACAAGGTTCAAACATCAGTTACATCATTCTCCAGAATTAAGGAGTTTAGTTCATGACTAAAGATAAAAACAATGAGAACAAGGTCATGAATCTAATGGAAATCATTAGAGTTCTAAAAAAGAACAAGAAGATAAAACCCGAATTGAATCTCTTCCTATTCGGACGTCACCGCCTTCGTCTCCTCTTGTCGCTCTTCAATCCTCCTCATTGGATCTCTCTAAAATATGTATTTTGATGTTTTGTGCTGTGTATTAGCCTTCCCTTTGAGTCTTGGACGAACTAATGTATTTATAGTAGAGCCTTGGGTGTCATTGAACATGTTAAAAACCCTAATTTGGAACGTGTGTGTTTGTCCCGCAGCGCCGCGGCACCTGGGCTTGGGCGCCGCGGCGCCAAGCTCTCGGGAATCTGTATGGGGATCGTGAGGCGCCGCGACGCCTGGTGGTTGGCGTCGCGTCGCTAGTGAAAAGTTCTTCACTGGTGTTGCGTCTCGCGTTCTGTGCTCCCTGTTAGTGTTCCTAGAACATGCCAATATCGTCTAAGAGTGATTTGTGTATGAATTAATCAAAGGGAGTTGCGGAATACTCACATTGATCGGATTGAGTTCAAAACTTTTCCTTCTTTGTTGGATGTATTGGAAGCTTCAGAGCTTGAGATCAAGTTCCATACTCTCGGGCGAGTTTCCATATCACATTCTTTTGACTCCTTATGTGCTAGCAAGAACAAATTTTGACGAACAAAAATGTCTTCCATGGAGAGAGGCTCAAGGTTTTACAAGGAGAGAGGAAGAGGAATACTGCAATTTTAGTTTCCAAAACTTGTTAAAAAGTGTGTGTGTTGACTTGTTTCAAAAACCAAAAAGCAAGTGTTACAAAACTTGCCCAACACACTTTAGTTGTGTAAAAGATTACATTTAATGCATCCAACCACTTCCATCATTTTTGTGACAAGTTGATGTAAGTTAGTGGGTCCCACCACTTTGAATTCAAAATTCAAGTTGGTTCACACAACACACTTTGGACTCGGTTTCGTTTAATCCGAAAAAATGAATTTTCCGTCGCGACGTAATTAAATCCAATTTAATTGAATAATAATGTCTCGCAAAATTATTACGGAAGTCGCTGACGAATTAATTCTAAAATAATTCGTTCGCTTGAATTAAAATCTAATTTTAATTTCGCGTTGAAATCTAATTTCAATTAATATATCTAATATATTATTTTAGCCCAATTAAATAGAAAAATCCAATTTAACTATTAAATTTATATTACCGATTAATTCCAAATTAACCGCGTTCTCTCCTCTCGACGAATTTAATCCCAGATAAATTCTCGACGCAATTAATCCCATATTAATTTTTTCTTTTGATAATTAATTCCCAGATTAATTATTGCCGTAATTAATCCCAGATTAATTTTCTCTCTCATAATTAATCACAGATTAATTTTGTTCGAGTCAAATCTCATCGGTGAATCTTCGGGAAGCGACCCAAGAGATCCCTGGATATGTTGGCAGTAAATACGGTCATCAGACTATCCGAATACGTGCGTACCCGGTACCACGTTCTTACCGATTTACAAGACATGGTTGACTTCTAGCAAGCACCGTGCCTACCCAATTCTCCAGAAATATTCTTTAAAGGAATATATAATCTTTGTCAGGCGTAGTATACGTAGTATTGCGTATAACGATCCAGTATCGATATCACATGCTAGACCTAGGGCTGGAATTGTGACTTCCCCGTACGAAGCATATATCAGATCTCTGGTAACTAGTCTCTATAATCGGATAATCATGACCTAATCATATTATCCCGATGACTACAGTACTTAAGAGTACTAGTTCCGTATCATACGTGATCATCATTTCCATATGACTGAAGTGATACTTCCATCTTGACATCACACCCAATACACTACGGTTCTCAGAATACCCAAAAGAGGCGTACACAGAACCTGTTAAAGCCCCGGACGACCAAAACCAAAGTATACTGATTGTCGCAAGTATTAGCGATGCAAGTCTCAGGTTAAGACCTAATACACCTACCCTGATTCGGATTCCCATAGACACATAGTCATACTACTAATGAGAATAAACCGCACTTATCAATTTTATTAATTACTAATAAAATATAATTTACTATATATTATTCAAATTGGCGCTCCAAGCACCAACTCCAGCAATTTCACCCATGTATTTAGTAAAAGAAAGTGTATGATAAAGAAGATTTAATAAAAATCTCTGTTTTTGTTTGTTAGAAAATATATGAAGGTGTTAGATCTTGATAAAAATGAATTCGGGGCTCGATATATAGTGAAGGTGTAAATTGCCCCAACTAATCTGTCTGAGACCAGTATGCCGGTCTGCAGAGGCTGGTATGTCGGTCTGCCAAAGCATAACGACTATATTACCGTTGAAAATTTAAACGCAATACTGAATTACTGACCGGTATGAGGACCAGTATGGTCTTTGCCGGTTTCCAAGAGCATGTAAGATATGAAATGTGATCGGTATGAAGACCAATATGCTCTATGCCAATTCCAGTAACTATGCAAACTCTAGAGAGACCGGTATGAAGTAGTTCGGGTTCAGAGGAGATGCAAAGCTGCTCAAAACAGAGCAGGGACACATGTATGACGGTGTGGGGGACCGGTATGCCGGTCTCAGTGCCAAAATGCAGGATTTGACGATTAAAAGTATTTTGCACATTACCTTAATGCATCTATATGAATGTTCATATGTTCTATGAGATTAGAGACTTAATTTGACAACTCACTTACAAAGAGAGCCGTAAGCTAAGACTACACAAGATATTCTTTATTTGTCGTTTGAGTCTTCACATTCATTTGCTATTCACCACCAATGTGCTTCGACATCTTTTTGTAATGTCCGTCAATGCGCGTCGAAATCTTCTATTGTTGCATTATCAAAATTTATCTTGAGAATATGTCGCTAAGGCACTTGAACAACCTTTTGGAAGGTGGTCTTGCCTTTTTATTGAGAGTAGTACTAAATACCCTAAGACTAAGGGGAAAAGTGGGTGGGAAAAAAGTGTGGGAGTGGCTGTCTAATCCTACAAATTGCCACTTAATGCTCTGGCCTTGCTTTGGAATTGGAGGGATCAACACTGTGTAATGGCCTTTTTACATTTCTGCTTACATGTTCGTATGTTCATTGAATATAGCCTTTTCATTACTTTGGAGTTGCTATTCGTTAATCCTCTTTGTACATTTATCATCATGGAAATACATAGTGCTTCAATTAGATCGAAAAAAGTTAGCTATTTTGTTTTGTTTTGTTTGATCATCATGCACACCCCATAAAGGTAAAATAAAATACTTATTAAAGAAAAGGGTTGATTTGCAAAAAGGAAGAATTAGATTCATGATTTATCATTAGGCATGTTTTAGGTCTCTAGTGTTAGCACGAGAAAATAATAAGAACATGTGATATTAGAGGCAGCTTATGTGTCTAATGAATTGCACTTATAGTGACTCTTCTGTATCGTCGGCAAAGATTGATAAAAGTTCATCTGGGCTGATTCCCGAGGGCTGGAGTTTTGAGATCATAAAGAATAAAGATGGGTCTAAAGTTTCGGTAATTGAACACTTTTAATCAATATGTGTGTGATTGCTCTTGTGAAATATCAGGTTCCCTTGCATCAATTATTCACCCCCAGTAATATAGTAACTGCTTAATAATTTTTTTCAAATATTTTTCTTCTTGTAGATTGATTCAGCCTATCTGATTCATCCAAGTCAGGAAAATTGAATCTTGAATGGTAAGAGTTACTGAATATATATATATTTTATGGTAAAATCAAACATATACAAGGGAAAAAATAAAATAAAAGGAAATTTCATTGACATATTCCTGTGAAACTTTGCTGTTGCAGACCTATGAAGATATGATGCGATATGTCATCTATGCCAAAAGATGACATTGTTTATCTTTTATCTGCTTATATCTAAGTTTCGAATATTAATTTCAGAAACTCAAAAAGGGATAGAAGAATTTCCAAGATTAAAAATTATTCATGGAACCATATTATTATACTACAACAAGTTCATAATCATCTTCCTTTACGATTTCAAACACCAGACTGCAGCCTGAAAATTTCTCGGAACAAAATAAAGAAGAGAATCAATAAAGCCGATGCTAGGGATACCAGTGAGATAGTTAAATAACATGTCCTGATAATCGATTTCTGAGACCCGGCATGAGATTTTCATCAAAGATTTGTTTGTCAAGAATGGAAAGCAAAGCAATGAAAAGGGATAATATTGAAACAAATTTTGATAACTGGATTTCCAGTTCTTGGCGTGAGTAAGCAGTCTCTGAATTCGTCATCGTCTTCGTTATCTCAATTTCAGGAGTGATGGTTTGATATGCTTTTATATTAAATATAAAACCTATACATATGGGGAAATCCTATACCCATATGGTTTCTTATTTCATGTAGGAAAACTTATACTCAAATGGTATCCTTTTCAATATTTTAAATTTTAAAATTTAATATACACGCAATATTTATTAATTTATATTTCTTATAATTTTCACTTTTTAAAATTTTAAAATATTTTTTTACCGTTTGCTTTTTAAAAATTTAAAATAATTTATTTACGGTATCCTATTTCATGTAGGGAAACCTATACCCATACGGTATTCTATTTCAACTCCACGCGCTTTTCAGTTTTTTAAATTTTAAAATTTAATGTTTCAGAAACCTAGACCCACACCATATTTATTAATAATTATTTAGAAAAAATATGTTTATGACTTAAAATTTTCACTTTTTAAATTTTTTGTTTTACGTTTGCTTTTTAAAAATTTAAAATAATTTATTTATAAATTAATATTTAGATAACTCTTGCCTTTAAATTTTCTACTTAAAAATGTATTTTTTAAAGTAACCTATACATATACGATTTTCTATTTCATGACAGACTCCACGCGATTTCAGTATTTTAAAATATAATGTTCTATAGTTGGACCCACAAGATATTTATTAATTATTATTTAGGAAAATATGTCGTGCCTTACAATTTTCACTTTTTAAAATTCTGCTTTACCGTTTGATTTTTTAAAATTGAAAATAATTTATTTACTTATTAACAATTAGGGGAAAAAAACTCTAACATTAAATTTTCTTTTTGAAATTAAAAATACATTTTTTTTACTGTTTGTATTTTAAAATTTCAACAAGACGCACGTGATATTTATTAATCAATATTTAGATTTAGTTATGAAAATCATTAAAATCTTCCTCTTAAAAGTGCTTTCAATCGGCCGAAGAGTTTCAAATTTCAGCTTGTTAAAATCAGTAATCCCTCATGGCAGCAGCTATTGATATTGAAAATCTTATTAATTTCAATATACTAATTATCATCTTGTTGATATTGAAATATGCTATATGGGCTTTGCGACACCACCATTGACACCTGACTCTGCTTCATCTCCGAAGATATGTCATTTTTAACATTCTTTTGTTTTCTTTGAAAACATGGGTTAATTTTCAATATATTAGTAATTTTTATTAGTTTTTATCATTAATAGCCATTGATATTGAAATGGGTTCTACAGGTGGTGGTGGTAACCCTACTGTCTTGACTTCACCATCATTGACACACACGTATGCTTCATCTTCAAATGATATGTCGATTTTAAGTTATTATTTTCCCCATTGATTTCTACTAATTCTTATCATTAATAGACATTGAATTTGAAATGGGTTGTGCAGGTGGTAGTGGTAACCCTACTGAATTGGCTTCACCAGCACCTGCCTTTGCTCCATCTCCAAAGGGTATGTCATTTTTAATTTTCTATCTCTTCAGTAGAAGAAATTTTATTTAATATCTGCTGTAAAAGTTCTGTCATAAGAACCCTATTTTTTTTTGTAGTGATTGTTATTTTCTATTAACTCTTACATTTAACAGGTCTGCTGTCTGCATCACATAAACTTGGCCAAAATATTTTTCTTTGCCAGTGGTGGAGTTTGTATCGCTGCACCACAAATTGGGAGCAATGCAAGGTTTTTGTCGACCAATGCAAAAAAACTCCTCATTTTTACAAAGATATTTGGTGTCATCAGATTTATGACATCCTTTTGTGGTTATGTTTCCAGCTAATGGAGTGATGGCCTTAGTGGGGTGCATTGCCACTTTTTGGGGAGTACTCTCCATCTTGGGCACGTACCTTCTAGAGAAGTACATGTCGCCTCTGACGGGTGTTTTTTATGCAATGGTAATGTTATGCATACCTTTTGCATATGACCGTCAAATTTGATTGTTTGAGCAAATGGGGTAGTATGGCTGATCATTTTTATTGTACACACAAATAATTCTTGCTATTGATTCTTCCTGACTGTTTTTTGAATAACTGTTCTCCTTGCTGAGTAAAGAATTAAAATTCCAATGTCTTTGAGTTATATCAATCAATATTTGAAGTCGAGATAGCTGTGTGTATTATGTTGGACCGTGAAGGTGGTGTTGCTATTGATCTGATGTCGTGATTTAGATGTTACATTCAGGTTCTGTTGAGGTCTCAGCCTCTTGCTAACGGTTACACTTATACCGTGCATCTCCTTTTGTAGATTTTATTGCTATCATTTTCTTATTAATGGTTTCCCTGTAAATTGCTATGCTTTGTTGTATATCTAAGTCTACTTTTGATTGGACTAGTTATTTCTTCCTCTTCATTTGTCCTTCGGGTTCTCTCTTGTAGAACTTCCATTGAAGGAAGATGAACCAAAATTCTTGCCGGAGTTCCGAGTCTGCTAAAGATCAGAGTAAATCTCTTACCTTCATGACTTTACTGAAACGACTTTCCTTTCCCCCTCTCAGAAGCACAATGACTGGGTGCAGAATGAGGGGTCACTGGCCTACATCCTTTAAAAACTTAAATAGGGGATCCTCTTTTGTTGCAGTTGAGGAAAACCTGGAGTCAGAAAAGGGCATTGATGAAGGAAAAAGTTTGGATTCGGAGAAGGTGTGCTGATATTGAAAAGTGTTTGGACTCGAAGAAAGGCACTGATAAGCTTTGACTCAGAGAAAACTGCGGAATCTTGAAGATCTGTTTATTGAAGAGCAGACACCCAATGTTCCTCCTCTGGTGAAGAGGATTCTCCTCTGGTGGCAATCCCGGCAATGCCTTGATTCGAGAATTTTTGCGAGAAACCCGAGGTCCAGGTCTGGACCGGGGGCTTCCAAGCCAAGGCGCTTCTGTAGATTGGGTTTAAGAAGATCCAAAGCAAGAGAGATGTGATCAAGCACTGTAGATTGGCGGTAATCCCATGACTGCTGTTGTTTGTGTCAAAAACTTAGTTATGCTTTTTCCTGTTCTTAAGTTGGGACTTGTGTTTGTGGAAATTTAAACTTCATAATAATCTATTTAGGAAGTTTTTTCTGGGAAAAAAACTGGTGATGTTCTCCTTTTCTGATTTAAAAACAAGTTTCTTTTATCAGAGCAAGTTTTCAATAGCAATTTTTCCTCCTAGTGGGAGCGATACTCAAAAAGAATACGGAACCAAATGGTCATGAAGGAGAGTTTTCTTTTGAGAAAGTTCTACATGACATGCTGATTGCCCTCTAATTTCAACCATTGACCACGTAATGGTTGTGGAATGTAGAAATTCCGAATTCAAAAACTTGAACCATTCACTCAAAGATTTGGAATCATAAACTATTCAATATGAGATTTAAGACATTTTTTCTATTCTAATTTAAAAACCAATATGGGATTTGGAACGATTTTTCATCCTGAATCTATAAACAGGACATGACTAGAATTGAGAGATCTCGTTCCATCTCATCCGATTGCCATTCTGTAGAGTTGGGCAAGCTTATAAAATTTTAGCTCCACTTTTGGAAGTAACGGTTTGGGTATTAACACATTGTAGCCTTGCCCATTCTCTCGTTGCTTGAGAGAGTTTCCTTGGAGAAAATGAAACACAATCATGCAGAGAAAATAAACAAATCCAAACACTATTGTATCATTATGTCAACAAGAAGATTAAACTTCCAAAACAACCCCCCATTTTCTTTTTATTCTTTGGCGAACAGAAAACTTCAAACTCCCAAAACAAATTCTCCCCATACACTACCACAAGTCTTTTCTCCTCAGCTCAGTATTCCCCATCACCATCACCATCTCTCTGCAACAAGGAACCGAGTCATTGAGTAATTTTTACCTTCATCCTGAAGTTAGCTGCAAAATTGTAATCTTATAAATTAAATTCATGGGGTTGGTACCTCAGGCGTGAAAGTGAGGCCAAGTCTTATTTCGCCGCAAAACTCCTGGTTCTTAACAACATTGTAAGCAGTTGTAGGAAGGCTTCCTTCCATGAACAAAGGCTCTAATGGAATGCTGCAAAAGATCATATTCACCACAAGTAATTAAGCTTTGTATGAATAACAGTAGTAATATTCGTAGAAAAATCAAAGGATAATATAACTGACCTTGCTTCTCCAAGATAATCATCGCTGCTAAAAGTATCCTTGTCCATAATTTTCAAAGTGAGTTCTGTCACATCTCCAGAAATTGTAAACGCAAAGGTCTCATTCCATTCAGGTCCTGATCCTGAGTCTGCGTGTACAAGTATTGTTCTGAATCAATGTATCAAATACATGTATAGAATCAAACCAAACAAAAGCATTTTTCCTACTAAATCGGGTTAGTTACATGGATCATTTATACATCTATCTCAGATGTTGTTCAGAATCAATTTATCAAAGTCATGTACAGTATTAAGACTAAACCAAACCAAAACAAACCAAAGCCTTTCTCTATTAAATAGGGTCGGCTACATGGATCATTTATAGGCCTCTCTTAACGGTTTCCGTTAATGGTTTCTGTTCATAGGCCTCTCTTAATGGTTTCTGTTCATATGAACTTAGGTATTCCCGTCCTCGCTTGACGTATGGCAACACAATTTGCTATACACGAGGACACTACGACTAAAGTTGATCAAATTTTTTGAAAAACAGAAAGAAATTAACCTGATCCGACACTGCTTTTCTGCTCCTGTGACCGGCAAGTAAGAACAACATACGGATCTACACTGCCTGTAAAGACAGAGAAAAAAAAATCAAACAATCACAATTAACTACATTAACGGATCACAGTCATTTATGTATTTTATTGTCTCCCACAACAGAAAGATCATATAAGTAAACAAGGGTTGATTTTATATTTTTCAATGTGAATCAGAGGAATAGGAATGGATATCACTTGAATCCAATCATAGTATTTTTGTAGATGAACAAAGTCAAAACTGATCAGATGATATAAAATTCTCATATAAATTTACAAATATGAAACTGGAAAGATCTAATTAGGAACATTAGCAAAAGGATCTTACTGAGGAAATCAGAATCCTGAAGGCCTTTGCAGCCAACAAGAAGGACTTCAAGCGTTCCTCTCGGCATCTTCTTGATGATCTGGTAAAATTTGCACTTTCAGCTCTGAGTTGTCAGCCATCTTTTTACTTGTATATATATAGCGTAATATTTGGGGAGTAATTCCTGAGTACCATCTTGTATGTGTAACTTGCACTATTAATTAATAATTATAT